>CM065739.1:54300838-54310838 GCA_033310375.1 Conus canariensis
TGGATCTTGTTGACACAAAGTTGGAGTCGACGCTGTACGCTGGGGTAAGAAGCTCCAACTGCGTACAGCGTGAAGTCGTCAACGAACAGAGAGGACTCGGTGCCCCGGCTTACCGATTTGACAATGTCATTAATTTTAATGCTGAAAAGGGCAGGAGAAAGGATGCTCCCCTGAGGTACACCCAACTCCTGCCCATGGATGTCAGAAAGTGTGGTGCCAACACGCACCTGGAACTGTCGATCGGCCAGAAAGTTTTGGATAAACAGAGGCAGGTGACCACGAAAACCAAGTTTGTGCAGGTCCATAAGGATTCCTGATTTCCATGTGGTGTCATATGCTTTTTCGAGGTCGAAAAAGATAGCGACCACATGCTGTTTATTGACAAAGGCATTGCGGATGGTGGTTTCCAGACGGATTAGATGGTCGACTGTCGAGTGGTATTTCCAGAAACCGCACTGTTGCCTGGCCAAAAGGCCATCGGTTTCCAGCTTCCACATCAGACGGGAGTTGACCATCTTCTCCATCAACTTACAGAGGCAGCTAGTTAGAGCTATTGGACGATAGTTCGAAGGGTTAGTAAGGTCCTTTCCAGGCTTTGGAATTGGAATGATCAGGGCTTTCCGCCAGGAGGGCGGAAAGCACCCTGTGGTCCAGTTTAAGAAGGGTCTGGAGACAGTTTTCTGGAAAATGTTTCAAAACCTGATAATGAATATCATCCAGACCAGGGGCAGAATCAGTGCAGGTTTGTAAAGCTGTTTTCAGTTCATTGATTGAAAAAGGGAGATTGTAGGCTTCAGAGTTGTCTGATGTGAAATTGTATAAAGATTTCTCTCTGAGTTGTTTGTTTTTTAAAAAGGCTGCAGATTTATTTGAAGATGAGGAGTTCTGTTGGATGGTGGAAGCCAACAGATTGGCAACAGCTTGTTTGTCAGTGACCAGAGCATCGGCAAGTTTCAAGTGATGAATGGAGGGGTTGGTGTTTTTCCCCTTGATTTTTCTGATGATGTTCCAGACTTTTTTCTTTGAAGTTTTTGATGTCAGCCGGAGCAGAAGTTTCTCCAAGACTGACGTTTACTGATTTTGAAAGTGTGTCTCGATTTGGCGCGGAGTTTCTGATGGGCTCGAGCGTTGGGACCTGAAGGTCGTTGGTATACCCGACGCTGAGCCCGTTTGCGAACTTTTGAAATTTGTTGGCAGTCTAAATTAAACCAGGGTGTTTGGGGCATTTGGAGTTTATTGGAAGACATTGGAATACAGGTTTTAGCACACTTTATCACAGTGTTAGTCAGAGATTCAGCTGGGTCTGGACTCTGAAGAAAATCAGTGTCCTGGAATTCTTTCAAAATATTGGTGGCAAAAAGATTCCAGTTGGCCTTCTTATAATTAAGATGTTGTGAGACAGTGATGTTTTCAGTTAATAAGGGTTTTAAAAGAACAAGGAAATGGTCACTTCCGTGTAGATCGTCATGGACAGACCACTCATAGTCCAGGACCAGCGAGGGGTCACAAATCGACAAATCTAAACACGAAAGTGAACCTGTGGAAGAGTGGAGGTAAGTTGGAGCTCCATCGTTCAGACAACACAAATCAAAGTCTGAAAGGACATCCTCAAGAAGCAGACCTCTGGATGACGAACTGACACTACCCCAAAGAGGATTGTGACCATTAAAGTCACCCAACAGCAAAAAAGGTCGAGGAAGTTCTCCGATCAGACCAACAAGGTCCTGACGACAAACCGGGACAGAAGGTGGCAGATAAAGTGAACAAATTGTTATAGTTTTATGGAGAGTGACTCTCGCAGCTACAGCCTGAAGGGGGGTAGTCAGAGCGACAGGACTAAACAGCAAAGTTTTATGTAAAAGAAGGGCAACACCGCCCGACAGTCCCAATGAGGATGGTTGTGCAGGTTTGGAAAGAACATTAAAGCCAGAAAGAGTGAAGGTCTTCTGGCTTTGAATTTTAGTTTCCTGAAGAGCCACGACGGAAGGTTTCATAGTTTGACACAGAAGCTGCAGCTCCTCAAAATTTGAATTTAGACCACGGATATTCCAATGGATTAGTTTGCTATCCATGGTGCAGAGGACGAATAGGAGCGAAATCAGGTCATCTCCTCATCCACGTCTGCATCCAATAGAGCAAATTTATTGCTTAGTTTCACTGGACTATGTTGGTCTTCAGACCTGCTGGCAGACTTGCCCACAGGTGAAGAAGGCCTGGATTTTGGGGATGGTGGAGGTTTCTTTCTCATCTCCACACTTGCTTGAACTCCCTTGCCCGCACGGGCACTGCACACAGGAGTTCGAGGCGGGAGGGCTGGCTTTTTAATCTGCCCAGCAGCAGATGGAGTAGACTGCTGGGCAGTCTGAGGGGCGGCGGATTTCTTGCCTCCACCAGGGGCACCCACTCTGGGTTGGGAGGTGGTGGACTTGCCTCCACCAGAGCCCAACGTTCTTCCTTGCAGTGACTTTGTGAAAATAAATTCATCAGTCTGGCAGCAGACTGATCGGGTCGACACTTTCTTTACAGCAGAAGCGTAGGAAGACGCTGTTGGCGTCTGACTGCCAACAACCTGTTTACGGGCCTCAAAAAACGAAATCTTCTTTTCTGTTTTAACCTTTTGGATGTTGGACTCCTGAATCCAGACAGGGCAGTTGCGGAGGTCTCTCACATAATCGTTAATTTTGGGTTTCAGATCTGAGCAGGGGATATAAATGTTGGACAATTTCTCTCTTGTGGCATTCTTGGCTAAACGATCAACCATTTCGTTCCCTCTGATGCCAACATGACCAGGAACCCAAGCCAGAATAATGTTGTAACCATCCGCTTTCAACTTGGTAAAAAGTTCAAAGAAGTGTAAAAGTTCTGGATGCTGAAGGTTGCGGCCAGCTATGGCCTCCAAAGCTGACAGCGAATCCGACAGAACCAGAGAGAGAGAGAGAGGAGAGAGAGAGGAGAGAGAGAGAGAGAGAGAGAGAGAGAGAGAGAATGAATCAATCATTTGAGAATGAACAATCAGTATCAATTATCCTTGTAAAGAAACAAAACTCATCTAAAATGACAATCAGCATCAACAAATTAAACAACAAAGAAATTCTTTTAAAACAAAAGACAGAAAACACAAAACTTAACTTAAACACACACACACACTCTCTCTCTCTCTCTCTCTCTCTCACACACACACACACACTCTCTCTCTCTCTCTCTCTCTCTCTCTCTCTCTCTCTCTCTCTCTCTCTCTCACACACACACACACACACACACAAAATTCAAGCTGGCTGGCATTTAATGTATTGCAGTAAGTTGCAGCAAAAACTGAAGCAGTGTGGGTAAAACATCTTCATAACGTTTAACAAGATGGATACACCAGCCTATGATAAGTTCCCTTTATAGAAACAGAAAATTTGGTTTCCATTTCTAAGCAGTAAAAGGTCAAGTAATTTGCTCATTCTAGATTCCTTCCCCTTAAAACATCTCTCTCTTAAAAAAAAACAAAACAAACTGTCACGGTCGCTAAGCCGGACGGCCCTACCACCCCTACCCACGCCTATCACACCCTAGGTCAGACAACACAGCACACTAACACAGTTTTACAATCACGCACGCTTCTTTATTTCACACACACTCCATGGCGCCACCACTCCCGCACATCCACAACTGCACACAAGTATCCCAATTCCCGCTGACTCACCCTACTCTAATATAAAGACCTGGAAGACCCTAACCTAACCTAAAACACCAGTTGCGGTATATCACTGTGACCTGGGGACACAGCGATAGCCCGCACACGTGGTGACTAACTACTAGGGACAAGGATTTACCAAAGGGACTCTAATCTCTTAACGACCGCTACCACCCACACCTCTCCCCAGGACTCACCCTTCTCTTTTAACCCGGGACCACTACCAAACTGGTCGCTGCGTCCCTAAGGGAGGCAACGACAAGTACCCTACACTGTGCCGGCCACTACGTCCTAAAAGGAGGCAGTAGCTAACACCCCTAACCCTACTACCTAACGCTACACCCCTTCTATCACAAACATGGGACAACCCATCCCGGCCCGGAAAGCTCCAGTCCTCGGCGCTGTACGTGGCCCCTCACAGGCTGACACCTCCCCGGAAGACTCTGCACCCCGGCGCTGTCCGTGGCTCCTTCGCGGGCCGACACCCTCCCCGAAGACTCTGCACCCCGGCGCTGACCGTGGCCTCCCGCAGTCTGACTCCTCCCCGCGATGGGCACGACACCCAACGCACACACACCAGACGCCCTCTCGACGGGTCCGGGGCTCGTAGGACGCCTCCTCCTCTGAAGGCCCCGTCGGACACTGAGGGTGAAAAAAGGCCTGGTGCAGCGCCCTCTCACAGGACGCCTGAACAGGGAAGAGGAACCAGTGCCGGAGAACTCCCGGAAGAGCACCGGTAGCTGGAGGAGAGCTGCCCCACAGAAGGCAGCCGGCCTGGGTGGTCTCCCTCTCCCGGGAAAACAACAGGTACTGGAAAGCGCCGCTCACCTGCCGGCACGCGGCAGTAGACTGAGGTGGTCTGGCCCCAGCCTCAGGACGGAACAGGATACCTGCTGACACAACTGGACATACAGACGATCAACCACACCAGTTCTGCAACTGGCTGACAGTGGCTGCAACAAGGACGACACCGACTCAGCACAGGCCAAGGGCACCCAACCCCGACGAGGACCTGGCACTAACTATGACTCGAAGTCACTCTTCAAAACTAACGGCGCTGCCGCCGCACCTACAAGGAGTACGTCCACTCCGACGAACACCAGGGACCGAAGTGAAGCTACCCCAACGCATTCCGCCCTGGTCGGAATCAAGCGAACTCTACTCACCACACAAAACAACGATTGGTCAGAGCAGTGTATCCCTCCGCAGAGCTGACACGCCTGACCAACGGACTAGTTATTGCTCGTGCAACAACACGACAATTTACCACAACAACTCACAGACTTGACAACACAACAACAACCGATATCCTGCCCGCCTTCTCTGGTGTAGAACCAAAGTAATAAAAGGGTAACAATCGGGAACGAAACCAACTTCCTCCTACCACTCCCTCAACAAATGAAGACTGGAAGGCAAAAATACTGTATGTCCTACTTCACTTGCCCCCCTACCTAGCCTAACCTTACTACCTAGCCCCGAGGAACTTAGCCTAACCCCAACTAACTAAACCCCAGTCTTACCCCATGCGCGCGCGTGTGCACACACACACACACCACACACACACACACACCCCACACACAAGCACACATACATGCACGCTCGCACGCTCTCTATCTTGAACCACCACTACTCTTAAACACATGGACGTACTGATTTAGTACCGCCGATCGGTGACACACCCCCCTGCCTAAGTTTTAACTACAGGTTAAAACAAACAACAACTTCTCACTCGATCGGCGTTTTAGCCACACACTACCTATTAGAATCCAATTCCCCATCACTCATTCTGTCCTACTGTTACTTTTGATGCACTCCAAAACTTCCATCCCAACAACATCAACTTTTAAATACATCAACAATCACAGGTTACATTAATCAACCTGGTCTAACTCTGCCTCGCACGACCTTAACGCAGGCACTTATGGGCAGCCGTTACACTACGCACCACTTATGAATTTTATAACTGAGGCTGCTCTGATTACGCACAACTGCTATGCAACACGTACTACAAATACCACACCCTCAGTAACACTTTGCTACGTCATTCTCTTCCAAAGATAATAACACATGCACAGCTTCGACAATGTCAACCTCTCACGACACAGGTTAATGGAACCCTCAGGTTCTGTCTCTCTTGTATGATTAGCTCTCGCTCTCTTGCCTCTAACTCGGCTTCATCCCTTCGTTTCTTAAGATCTAATTCGGCTTGCCGTGTCTGAGCTTCTATTTCTCTTATCGCCCTTTCTTCCTCCATCTTCTTCCTCTGCAGTTCCAATTCCATCTGTCTCGCTGCTTTCTCATCTTCGATCTTCTTCTGCTTCATCTCTAGTTCCCTTTGCTTAGCAGCTTTCTCCTCTTCATACTTCTGCTTTAACCTTTCCTTCTCCTCTTCGATCTTCTTCTGCTTCATCTCTAGCTCCCTCTGTCTATCAGCTTTCTCCTCTTCTATCTTCCTCTGCTGCATCTCTAGCTCCCTCTGCCTAGCAGCCTTCTTCTCTTCAATCTGCGTCCGCTGCATTTCTAGCTCCCTCTCATCCTTCATCTTCTGCCTCACTTTCTCCTCCATCCGGAGCTCCAATTCTGCTTCTCTCGCCGTCTTCTCACCCTCATTACGAACTGAGTCTGTGACGAACTTGGCGAGGTCTCCCCCAGCTAAACCCATCGCCGCTCCCAACTTGGCAAACTTTGCATAAGCCCCCGTCCCCTGTTCTTGATCCACCCCGCATCCTGGTCACTAACCTTAGGTTTGGTATCCGCCGTAGGGGCCTGTGGATCCATGACACTATCGGGGTCGTACTGCGGATGGGCTCGGGTGTGTTTAGACATAGGATAACCCCTACCACCACAGAGCTAACAAGGGACAGTATGCGATCTGAGCGCAACTGGAGGTTCCTGACTACGCGCTAGCCCTGAAGCAACTCAGCACAAGTACACAATACTCTCAATGAGTCACGCACCAAGCATAACTCCACCCACACTTGTGTACCTCATACATATACCCCTATGGGCTCCAACCCATATAATACTACCAATGCACTGTCTGGTCACTGACTGAACCACGTGACACCGTGTGTCCCCCGTCCACTGTGCATGCGCACCAGTTACCCACAGTCACAGGCCTCACTGTCTCTGGTAGGCCGCACCCACACGATCACAGTGCACTTGCACCCCACAAGTCCATATGCACTCCCAGCACACCTTAGTGTCACAACCCTGCGCACCCTCGTGCTTCCCACACACAGTCACCTGGGCTTACTCTGCCCTTAATCCCCACAGGATATCCGAGCACACAGCGTGCACAGTCACGGGCCGGGTACCACTCTACCTACCCACTGGGGTATACCCTATGTAAGGGACACAAAAGACACCTGGTACCCTCCGGCACCTCACCTACACTGTACGGTGTAATCACTCACACTTCCAACAACCACTCAATGTTTATTGACCATTCATACCTCACTCACTCGGTAGCGCCAACCCAATCACACCAACACAAGTGCCCTGCCCAATGCCAATGGAAACCTGCCTGAAGTGAACAGGGACACTACGTACCACCTCCCAGGGTACTGGTACGCTCCCACCAACCACCCACTTACATTTCACACAACGTACACACCGGACACAACACCCCCTACCTCCCTTCTAGCTACCTATCACCTACCCAGAACCACCTAAGTACCCCGCATCTCCACCAAAGTGTCACGGTCGCTAAGCCGGACGGCCCTACCACCCCTACCCACGCCTATCACACCCTAGGTCAGACAACACAGCACACTAACACAGTTTTACAATCACGCACGCTTCTTTATTTCACACACACTCCATGGCGCCACCACTCCCGCACATCCACAACTGCACACAAGTATCCCAATTCCCGCTGACTCACCCTACTCTAATATAAAGACCTGGAAGACCCTAACCTAACCTAAAACACCAGTTGCGGTATATCACTGTGACCTGGGGACACAGCGATAGCCCGCACACGTGGTGACTAACTACTAGGGACAAGGATTTACCAAAGGGACTCTAATCTCTTAACGACGCTACCACCCACACCTCTCCCCAGGACTCACCCTTCTCTTTTAACCCGGGACCACTACCAAACTGGTCGCTGCGTCCCTAAGGGAGGCAACGACAAGTACCCTACACTGTGCCGGCCACTACGTCCTAAAAGGAGGCAGTAGCTAACACCCCTAACCCTACTACCTAACGCTACACCCCTTCTATCACAAACATGGGACAACCCATCCCGGCCCGGAAAGCTCCAGTCCTCGGCGCTGTACGTGGCCCCTCACAGGCTGACACCTCCCCGGAAGACTCTGCACCCCGGCGCTGTCCGTGGCTCCTTCGCGGGCCGACACCCTCCCCGAAGACTCTGCACCCCGGCGCTGACCGTGGCCTCCCGCAGTCTGACTCCTCCCCGCGATGGGCACGACACCCAACGCACACACACCAGACGCCCTCTCGACGGGTCCGGGGCTCGTAGGACGCCTCCTCCTCTGAAGGCCCCGTCGGACACTGAGGGTGAAAAAAGGCCTGGTGCAGCGCCCTCTCACAGGACGCCTGAACAGGGAAGAGGAACCAGTGCCGGAGAACTCCCGGAAGAGCACCGGTAGCTGGAGGAGAGCTGCCCCACAGAAGGCAGCCGGCCTGGGTGGTCTCCCTCTCCCGGGAAAACAACAGGTACTGGAAAGCGCCGCTCACCTGCCGGCACGCGGCAGTAGACTGAGGTGGTCTGGCCCCAGCCTCAGGACGGAACAGGATACCTGCTGACACAACTGGACATACAGACGATCAACCACACCAGTTCTGCAACTGGCTGACAGTGGCTGCAACAAGGACGACACCGACTCAGCACAGGCCAAGGGCACCCAACCCCGACGAGGACCTGGCACTAACTATGACTCGAAGTCACTCTTCAAAACTAACGGCGCTGCCGCCGCACCTACAAGGAGTACGTCCACTCCGACGAACACCAGGGACCGAAGTGAAGCTACCCCAACGCATTCCGCCCTGGTCGGAATCAAGCGAACTCTACTCACCACACAAAACAACGATTGGTCAGAGCAGTGTATCCCTCCGCAGAGCTGACACGCCTGACCAACGGACTAGTTATTGCTCGTGCAACAACACGACAATTTACCACAACAACTCACAGACTTGACAACACAACAACAACCGATATCCTGCCCGCCTTCTCTGGTGTAGAACCAAAGTAATAAAAGGGTAACAATCGGGAACGAAACCAACTTCCTCCTACCACTCCCTCAACAAATGAAGACTGGAAGGCAAAAATACTGTATGTCCTACTTCACTTGCCCCCTACCTAGCCTAACCTTACTACCTAGCCCCGAGGAACTTAGCCTAACCCCAACTAACTAAACCCCAGTCTTACCCCACGCGCGCGCGTGTGCACACACACACACACCCACACACACACACACACACACACACACAAGCACACATACATGCACGCTCGCACGCTCTCTATCTTGAACCACCACTACTCTTAAACACATGGACGTACTGATTTAGTACCGCCGATCGGTGACACAAACAAAAAAAACCCAGTGTCAAAAAGGGCTGAAAATGGGTTTGATCAAGCACGAAAATGATTTATGAACTTGTAACTTCATCATGCCAATGAATCAGAGATCGAGATGCCAGTATGTGCATCAAATGTCTGTTTATACTGATACAGCACCCTTTGAAAGCACTGAGTAACAAGCTTGATCACTGATAAAAATCAACCAGCAGAATTCGAGACTTTCTTTCTATGCTGATTGATGAGAATGAGGAGGATGAAGATGATACTATGAATTTCCACTCCAGTCTGAGACTGCATGACAGGGCTGCTTTCCAAGCCCACCCTCACAATATATCCCGGCGTCAACCAGGCCCCAGAGACACAGATACCTGCAGTGTTGGTCAGGAAATTTGAGCAACCGTCTCAGAGACACATCCATTATATGGATGAAACTCGACTGTGTGAGGTCCCAGTCTTCCCAACTGAGCCCTTTGCAAACTCAGGTCTGGGCAGGAGCTGGTCAGGGCAGAAAAATCCCACATGGCTCTGATGAAAATAAAAATCCACAACCTCCAAGCCAGGAATCCGCGACGCTAACCACTTCGTCACGGCGGCTGTTACATAAGCTCTCGCTTTGTTTTCTTTACATCAAACTCAGACAAGAGATTTGTCGGTGAACCTAGTTCCATGTGTGTATGGAGCAATTAGATTAGAAGCTGGAATCCTAGAATGAACCCTGTGAAACTGGTTTAGGTGTCTTGTATTGGTTTAGATGTCTTGTCCTTGTGATCAAG
>CM065739.1:54315838-54318338 GCA_033310375.1 Conus canariensis
TATGTCCCATTCTAAATATGGTTCTAAGTGCCATTTGTTGTCAGTTTTTCGAACTATTTTATATTCATACTGACCCGCATTATTTGCTTCTAGATTGCGTATTTGTTCTAGTTTAGGAAACTTTTTGTTGTCGCCAACCTCTTTGCGCTTATAATAACCATCTTTACTGTACTCAAAACCATACAAAGTGCCTATCTCACCGTTTTGTTCAAAGTCCTCAACGTCTGCAAGGTCTTTTAATTCTAAAGTTACACACCTCTCAGGCGCTAATGTAACTCCCGATTCTTCTGGTCCACGTGACATTTTTTAAAACAACGTATTATTTTATTTCTAAAACAATGTGCAGGTTATCACATTTTACGACTTTCCCTGTTTTATCTGTGATCTTTACATTAAATGATCTGACCCTCCCACAAGCTAATCTTTTAAACTGTAAATTAGGGAATTGTATAATTTCATAATCGCAATATGCAGCTTTCCCTGATGGAAGAGCTCTTAAAACAGTTGAGGGCCTTCCATCATATAAGTTTTCATCAGTGCTCAGCTCGTCCAAATGAACATAGAGTAATGAATGTAATGCAAGATCGAGCGGATATTTTCCCTCATAAGTAGTTTTGTCTGGTGTAACTCTAAATTCATGATCGATTGATTGATTGTTAGTTGCAAAGCCTAACATTTTAGCTAGCTCTACATCAAAAAGGTAACTTACTCTTTCTTCTTCAGGTTTGAATGTCAACATTACTTTCAAATTTGCATTGTTAAGTTTGAGAGTAATGTCGAAGTTACTCATTGCTTCTTTCAGCGAGCAAAACCCGTAATAACCATCAGGTATGGTTAACTGGCTAACTAAGTTTCCTAAATTATCAACTTTTCGAATCTTATTATTCTCCTTGGATTCACTTATATTAAACCATACGACTTTGTAAAAAATTTCATCACACAACCCCCCCCCCTCCCCCCACGAACCCCCCCCCCCCCTCCTTTTCCTCTCCCATAATCCCCCTTGTCATTTCCGCCTAGCGGCTATTCTCCCCACCACATGGACTAACAACAGATGAGTCATTTTCGTTCTTTGTTTGTACTGTCTTAAATGTTAAATGTGATTTATTTTTTCGCCTGAAGAAGACCCAAGTGGTTGAAATGCATCGTGTCTTGTCATGTGCTTTGTTTGTCAATGTCATTGGCGGTAACTAACACCCTCTCTTTCTAAATTTTGTAATAAAAAAATAAGAAAAGCAAAGAGGGAATTTGAAAAGAAGCTATCAAACGTATGTAAACAAAATCCAAAAGCCTTCTGGAGATATGTACAATCGAAAACAAAGATGAATACAGGAGTGAGCCCTTTAGTGACTAAGGATGGTGACACAGTGGAGACAGATAGGGGTAAGGCAGATGTTTTGAATACATTTTTTTTTTCTAGTGTATTCACAAGGGAAGATACTAAAAATATGCCTATTCTAAGTCCAGCTTCAAGGTCAAAAGGCATAGTATTAGAAAATATAGACATTTCTGTGGATGCAATAAAAAAGAAACTACAATCTCTAAACCCTAATAAGGCATGTGGTCCAGATGCCATCCCATTAAGAATAATGAAAGAGCTAAATGAGGAGATGGCCTTCCCACTTTATATACTCTTTTCTAAATCTGTTAAAGAAATGACAGTACCTTCAGATTGGAAAACAGCTACAGTCATTCCAGTATTCAAAAAAGGTACAAGAACAGATCCAGGAAATTATAGACCAGTGAGTTAACATGCATTATATGCAAAATTTTAGAATCATTTATTAGAGAGTCTATTATTAAACATATGACAGAAAATAAATTATATGCTGAGTGTCAACATGGATTTTGTGCAAAAAGATCTTGTGTGACTCAACTTTTAGATGTGATGGAAGATTTCACAAAGGAGATTGATAAAGGAGAGAATATAGATGTTTTGTATTTAGACTTTAGAAAAGCATTCGATTCAGTACCACATGAAAGTCTTTTATAGAAATTAGAGTCTTATGGAATAATAGGAAATGTGCTTGGTTGGATTAGAGACTTTTTATCAAAAAGAACTCAGAAGGTAAGGATTGGTAGTTCCTTCTCTCACAGTGCTGACGTTATTAGTGGGATACCACAAGGCAGTATTTTGGGACCAATATTATTTACGGTGTTTATAAATGATCTCCCTGTAGAATTAAAGAGTACATGTAAAATCTTTGCAGATGACACAAAACTTTATAACTCTCCGAAATTGCATAAGGAATTACAAAAGGATATTGAAACATTAGTACAGTGGCCTGATACTTGGAACCTATATTTTAATGCAGAAAAATGTAAAGTACTTCATATTGGTAAAACAAACCCACAAAAGGAGTATATAATGAAAATTGGGGATAAGGAAATAAAAGTATCTAAATGTGAGGAAGAGAAAGATCTAGGTGTGACTTTTGACAAAAATTTGCCATTTGACAAACATATTCTAAATAGTATTAATAAGGCTAACAGAATGATT
>CM065739.1:54323338-54325838 GCA_033310375.1 Conus canariensis
TCACATCTCCGTCCTTGCGTACTAAAGATCAATCAGTTAATCAATCAATCAATCAATCAATCAATCTCTCTGTCTGTCTGTCTGTGTGTATCTGTCTCTCTCTCGTTGTGTGTCTGCGCATACAGAGAGACAAACAGACGTGTGGACCAATTCTTATAGTCCGGGTCCCATCCGCGCCCAAGTCGTAATTACCTGAAAATAAGTTCCGCGCGAGCACCGTGCTATCTAAGCTGCGATCAGCGCTCGTTCAATAACATGCGTATTAAGGCCTTGTCCCCCGTCTCGTTTTCCTCATTTCACGCCCCCTCCACCCCTCCCACCCCCATCTTTTCCCTCTCCTTCCCCACCTCTCTCTCGCTCTCTCTGATACAGACATTGTCGTTTACACCCACCAAACAATATACTGCATTAGTGTGTGTGTGTGTGTGTGTGTGTGTGTGTGTGTGTGTGTGTGTGTGTGTGTGTGTGTGTGTGTCCGTTGTTCAGCCACTGATGCAGTGGGGTGTGTACGTGGACTTCGATCAAACCACTCACACACGCACACAGATACACACACACAAACCAGGAGGTATGCAAGCACAAGCACGCGCGCGCGCGCGCGCGCGTACACACACACACACACACACACACACACACACACACACACACACACACACACACACACACACCCTATACACACACTCCCACCCCCACAACCCGCCCCTTCCACCATTCTTCCATAAGCCCTCACCGTCACATACAGAGACAGAGAGAGGGGAGAGAGGGGGGGGGGGGGGGGGGGGGGAGCGAGAATGGAAGAAAGACAAGGCGAGAAACAGAGAGGGAGTAGGGAGGGAAGTGAGAGAAAGAGAGAGGGAAGGTGGAGAGAGGAGGGAGGGAGAGTGGGAGAGAAAAAAAGAAAGAAAGAGAGAAACTCAAAATTCGAAACTGGAAGCTTTTTTATACTATGCCCTCAAAATAACAATCAATAAAAAGGAACAATTACATCGATTTGACAAAATTTAACGCAGCAATAAGAAAAACAAACACCCCCCCCCCCCAAAACACACACACACACACACACACACACACACACACACACACACACACACACACACACACACACACACACAAAACTGGACATACGTAAACATCACATAGGCATACATAAACATTTCATAAGTCAATCATGTCATATGGCTTATAGCCCAGCCGACCACGAAGGCCATCTCAGGGCTGCAACAACTTGTTTGTGTCAAAAGGAACATCAAACTTGGGAGAATATGCAGTTAGGTGAGGTGAAACATAATTTACAAATGGTCTAAGAGGTATTTGAAATATGCTTTTCTAATCGATGATAAACTATTTTTCTGTTTTAAATGTGTGGGGATTTCATTCCATAATTTACTACCAGAGTAAATAAGGCATGACTTGAAAAGATCAGTTCGTGGTCGAGGGGTATATAGGATATTTTTGCCTCGAATTTTGATTAATGGAAATTTGTCATGAAGATGAGGTGGCGCAAGATTATTAATAATTTTATGCATAAAGACAGCTTTATTAAAGCAGCATTTTAGATCGAATGGAAGAATGTTAAGATCTTTACAATCACTAGCTTGTAGAGAAGATTTCAAGAGTATCAGCTTAATAGCGCGTCTAGTGGCTTTTAGCAATTTTTGCTGGCTAAATCCCAGCATGTAGAAGCGTAGTTAATGTCTGGTTGTACATATGCATAGAAATGTAATTTTCTGGTATGTTAATCAAGGAATGTCTTGATTCGGTTCAACGAGAATAATTTTTAGATAACCTTTTAGACTAATTAGAAATACGAGCAGACCACGAAAGATTATTATCAACTGTAAGGCCTAATAATTTGTGTGATTTAACTTCTTCTAAAACTTTATCTTGTATACGTATTTCAAACAAATCGGCTTTCATATTTTGACGTTTTCGTCTGATTGTAGTCATCATAAATTTAGACTTTTGAGGATGGAGGGCCATATGGTTCAAATCAGTCCACTTTGCAAGTTTGTTGAGATCATTCTGTAATTTGATACATACTGAGTCAGCATATTTGTCTTTATTATGGAGAGTAGTGTCATCAGCAAAAAGCTCACAGGGAGAAGATATATGTAAAGGAAGATCGTTTATATAAACTGAGAATAAGATAGGCCCCAGGACTGACCCTTGGGGAACGCCATAATTCACTGGCATCAGAGAGTATGTAACGGAATTTTTTATGACTACTTGTCGCCTACAGTTGAGAAATGAGGAAATGAGTTTGAGAGCTCCAGCGGATAAACCATACAATATTAGTTTTCTTAACAGTAGATTGTGATCTATAGTGTCAAATGCTTTAGCGTTCGACAAAAATACGAGATCATTGTTTATGTTTAAATGCCATTGTTCAATTATATTAGTGAGAAAGGTGTGACAAGAATGATTTTCTCTAAATCCGCTTTGATTAAAATATAATAAATTTTATTTTATAAAATGTTTGTGGATGTTATATTTAATGTGT
>CM065739.1:54330838-54340838 GCA_033310375.1 Conus canariensis
TGAAGAAACGGGTGCTTGTATTTGTATAACGTTTTTCAAAGGCGAGCAAACTTGACGATCAAATCTGAAAAAACCTCGCACATCTGTACAACCACTTCATTGACCTATGAGGGGGGAAAATGTTAGCATGCTGTTATTGGTTATGACTTTGTTTAGCTTTGTTTTGTTCATGATCGTATAGCGTTTGTGAATTCCCCCCCCCTCCCCCCCCCCCCCCCCTTCAAATTGGGCTATGCCTTAATTGAATAAAATTCCATTTCCGTTCTCTCTCTCTCTCTCTCTCTCTCTCTCTCTCTCTCTCTCTCTCTCTCTCTCTCTCTCTCTGTCTTCCAAAGTAGTCACAGCAAGTATAGAGAAAAAAATGGCTTAAGCCCAAATTTTTACCATTTGTAAAATAAAGAATCATGGTCATTTTCACGCTCTCTCTTTCTGTCTGTCTCGCACCCTCCCCCCCTCCCTCCCCCCCCCCCCCCCCCCCCCCAATGTCCCAAGACATGCAGCCACTGAGCTGCATGGAAGTCCCGCGAGGGAATCGTCGAAATCGGTCCGTCTTCCCTTATCTTCTCAATCTTACCTTACCTGATCTTATCTCACAGCCATACACATGGCTTTGGCAGCGCCTTGCGCGCCGGCCGTTTTGTTTGCTGGGGTTATGTGGTGTGTCCTGCGACAGCTGGGACGCATAATGTTGCGGCACAAAGTGTCGCATGCGACACTTTGTGCAAAAGTGCGACACTTTGTGCTGAGAAGACTTGCACAAAGTGTCGCACTTTGGAACATGCGACAGTTTGTGCCGGGAAAGCCCCTTATTTAGGTCTTGACGGTGTGATCTAGTTTTCTCGGTCCATGCACGTTTCACAAAATTAACTGATGAACACAGAGTGCTGAAACACGGAGCTGTGTGTCTCACCACTTTCCAATGATAGTTACTGTTCAACAGATCGACAGAGTTATTTCATATCAATTATAGATTTCGAATGAACGAACGAATGAATGAATAAATGAATGAATCTCTGTCTCTGTCCTGTCTCCGCCTCTCGATACGTCTGTCTGTTCTGTCTGTCTGTCTTACCTTCACTGTATCTCTCTTCACCTACCATCACTCACTTGCTCACTCAATACATGTACAGAATAGCGCCAGTGCGACACTTTGTGCTTGCGACACTTTGTGCTGGTAAGGCTGGTCAAACTGTCGCAAGTCAAATTTTGTGCTGTGCGACACTTTATGCTGGGGAGGGGAGTGAAACAGAACACAAAGTGCCGCATTGCGACACTTCGTGTAGTAGCGACACTTGGTGCCGCAACACACATACCCTTCAGCTAACTTTACAGCCGCGCGTGCGGTTCCTCCGTTCCTCTCCGCACCTTGCATATATCTCTCCACTTACGGTGAGAGAAAGACGGGGAAACTTTCGCTTGAAACAACTGCGATCCGCCCCCCCTCCTCCTCCTCCATCCCCCCCCCCCCCCCCCCCACACCTTTATTTACTTTAGTTTCTTTTGGATTTCCGGGGTTGGGGTGCCTTTGTTTAATATCTGGGGATTTGTTTTCTTTTATGATTTTCTTTTTTTTTTTTTTTTTTTTTTTTTTGAACGTGCGTGGCTGTAATCGCTGTTTCTTTGTGATAGGAAAAAAGAATGTTGAATGTTATGGTTTTTATTTTTTTAATTTTGTTCTCTGTGTGTGTGTGTGTGTGTGTGTGTGTGAGAGAGAGAGAGAGAGAGAGAGAGAGAGAGAGAGAGAGAAAAGAGAGAGAGAGAGAGAGAGAGAGTGTGTGTGTGGTGTGTGTGTGTGTGTGTGTGTGTGTGTGTGTGTGTGTGTGTGTGAGTGCACACACACACACACGTGACCGTCGAATATTTTATTATTAAAAATACAGTTTCTCTTCACCTATTTAGATTTTTTTTTTTTTTGCTAGTACTTTTCTTGAAGTAGTAGAGTACTGTAAAATTTCAGTAAATTAATCAACGAAAGTAAAATTATGTATCTTTCTGAAATCCATCCCGAAACAGTAAGGCTTTCAGTTATTTAAAACAACAACAACAACTTGAAAACATGTTGTGGCAATCCTCAAATCCTCCAGTGAGCCCGGGTTTTTTTTAATAACCACTGGAACTTCAAAACAAACGAACAAACAACGTGTATTCAATGTTGCAGGTCTCTTCACGGGGGAACCATACGACTGGCTAAGCAGAAGGAAATCGCAGAGGCGCACGGAAAGACGAACAAAATGAAACCACACGACCGTCATCCCTGGCTTCTAGACCACGTGACCGTCACCCAGGTGTCTTAGACTACGTGACCATCACCCCAGTGTCTTGGACTACGTGACCGTCACCCCCAGTGTCTTAGACCACGTGACCGTCACCCCCAGTGTCTTGGACCACGTGACCGTCACCCCCGTGTCTCAGACTACGTGACCGTCACCCCCAGTGTCTCAGACCACGTGACCGTCACCCCCAGTGTCTTAGACTACGTGACCGTCACCCCCAGTGTCTAAGACCACGTGACCGTCACTCCCAGTGTCTTAGACTACGTGACCGTCACCCCCAGTGTCTTAGACTACGTGACCGTCACCCCCAGTGTCTTAGACTACGTGACCGTCACTCCCAGTGTCTTAGACTACGTGACCGTCACCCCCAGTGTCTTAGACTACGTGACCGTCACCCCCAGTGTCTTAGACTACGTGACCGTCACCCCCAGTGTCTTAGACTACGTGACCGTCACTGTAGTGTCTTAGACCACGTGACCGTCACCCCCAGTGTCTTAGACCACGTGACCGTCACCCCCAGTGTCTAAGACCACGTGACCGTCACCCCCAGTGTCTTAGACTACGTGACCGTCACCCCCAGTGTCTTAGACTACGTGACCGTCACTCCCAGTGTCTTAGACTACGTGACCGTCACCCCCAGTGTCTTAGACTACGTGACCGTCACCCCCAGTGTCTTAGACTACGTGACCGTCACCCCCAGTGTCTTAGACTACGTGACCGTCACTGTAGTGTCTTAGACCACGTGACCGTCACCCCCAGTGTCTTAGACCACGTGACCGTCACCCCCAGTGTCTAAGACCACGTGACCATCACCTCCAGTGTCTTAGACCACGTGACCGTCACCCAGGTGTCTTAGACCACGTGACCATCACTGTTGTGTCTTAGACCACGTGATCATCACATTAATGTCTTAGACCACGTGACCCTCACCTTCATGTCTTAGACCACGTGATCATCACTGTAGTGTCTTAGATCATTTGACTATCACCCCTGTGTGTTATTTTAGACCAAGTGGCCATCTCTCCAGTGTCTTTCACCAAGTGGCCATCTCTCCAGTCTTGCACCAAGTGGCCATCTCTTCAGTCTTACACCAAGACGCCATTGCCCGAACCTCTTACATCCAGTAGCCATCACCTCGGTGAGTTAGCGCAACTGACAATCCTCCCGAGAGCCATGACCAACTGTCTTAGACTGCAGCGTGGGAACACGGTGCGGTGACCTGTTCGTGTGTCAGGCACGCTATTATTCCAAAGTGAAAGAACCATTCTGCTGCACGGTGTCAAATGAGTTTCAATGACGAACTATATCGTCACGGAGTACTGACATCCGTTTGATTCTAAGCGCACTTCCGTTAGTGGTCTCTCTGTGTGTGTGTGTGTGTGGTTTTAATTTTTGTTTGTTTTGTTTTGAGGTTTTTTGTTTTGTTTCGAGGTTCTTTTGTTTTTTGGGGTTTTTTTTGTGTGCAAGTGTTATCACCTTTAAATCGTCCAGAGGCAAGGAGTATCTGTTTTTCTACTGGCTTTATCAGATTTTATTACTTTTTCTCGCTCGTTGAAAACAGACCAATTTGCTTACATGTGCTACCTTTCATCAATTTGACTCTTAGCGTACCTGTATTGTTGTTCTGTATTCAATGTTGTGTTTGTTTGTTTCTTTCTCTTTTTTTGTTGTTGATTTTTTGCGAGTGTTATTACCTTTAAAACTTCCAGGGGCAACGACTGTTTGTTTCTGTTGGCTTTAACAGATTCTGTGACGTTGCTTGCTTGCTCAGAACATGAGCTTTTTTTTTTCTTCTTTTTCTTCAAAGTTTATGAAATATGCCTGCTAAACAGTTAGTGCGTAGTCATCATTCTTGAGGGTGCTTCTTCTGCCGTCTGATCCCCAAAACAACATAAACTGTGAAATAAAAAAAAATATTCCGCTGCAGACACTGTGGCGTGATCCACGGCGATTCTGAAATCGCAGTACAGTAAGAAGGGAAAAGTGACACGGAATGCACGAGCATCGCCAGATCGTGCTGAACATTGGATAACAACAACAACAACAACAAAACTACAGTTACAAGACCTTCCTCTGTTCTTGCGAAGCAGAAAACAAAACAAAACAAAACAAAGACACCTTGTGCTTTCTTTCCGCTTTCGGGCCTGCGTGTGATCAGAAATTTCCTAAGACAACCAACCATGAGAGCGCGAAGCGTCCGCTCCGTCATACTGACCGTCCCCGTTCTGGTGATCATCTTCATCTTCTTCAACCATCTCCGCCACCTCACTTCCCGTCCTCCCCCCTGGCCAACCCGCGGGCAAGAGACAGACAGACTTCATCGCCCTGTCCCCCCACCACAGACCACCAGGCGGCAGTCTCAGACCGGAACAGCAGCGGCGCCATCGTCTACACCAAAGGCGAAGGGCAAATCGGACGTGAACGTGGAGAAGCATGGAGCTCAGTCCAACGACACGAGCATGGTGATCGGGCACAACGCCTTGGCCTTGGTGGAGAGAGCCAAGGAGATGTTCCAGCAGAACGGGGTCGTGCTCTTCACCGTGATCAACGACGCCTTCCTGGACTTCGCGGCCAGCTGGTGCTGCAACACCGCGTCCTTCGACCGGCTCCACCAGCGGGTCCTCTTCCTGGCCACGGACAAGCGCACCGCGCGGCGGCTGAAGTCGCTGTGGCCCAACGTGACGGTGGCGGTGATCGACCGCCCGCAGTTCACGGGCGCCATGGAGTACAGCAAAGCAGGGTACGTGCGGCTGATGGTGGAACGCACGCGCCTCCTCCTGCGACTGCTGGAAGCGGGTGTGCAGCTGCTGCTGTTCGAGGTGGACTTCGTGTGGCTGAAGAACCCCCTGCCCCTGATCCTCGCCCGCCAGAAGGAAGGCGACATCCTGGGCACGAGAGTCTCGGACAGGGACGTGACTTGCGGATGCTTCTTTTTCCTCAACCCCACCGCCGCCACCGTCAACTTCTGGCGGGAGCTCACCCGCAAGATGGAGGACCTCTTCAAAAGGATCAGGACCTACAGCAGGTCGGCCGCCGTGTCCGAGACCCTCAACGACCAGCAGTTCTTCTCGGAGTTGGCCAAGCAGAAGTACGCTGGGATCCGGATCGTGTATCTTCCGTCGGACCTCTTCCCGGACGGCAAGTGGTACAACTGGCCAGAGAAGCGGCGGCAGGAGTCGCGGCCCTTGGTCATCCACAACAACTGGATCTTGGGCGCGGAGACCAAGCGGCGACGGGCCAAGGCTTTCGGGCACTGGTTCTGGGAGGAGTCCCGTAGCAAGTGTAACTCGTCCGCGCTCCTACGTTTGCAGCTTTGAACACGCTCTCTCTTTCTCTCTCTCTCTCTTTCTCGCTCTCTGTCTCTGTCTGTCTGTCTGTCTGTCTGTCTCTCTCTCTTTCTCTCTCTCTCTCTTTCTCTCTCTCTCTCTGTATCTCTTTCTCTCTGGAGCATAGGAGCATAGTTGCATATGCTTATATACAGAACTGAACATGCAATTATTTATACATAAACACACATCCAAGTGTGTTACCAACTGCCATGGGTGTTACGTGTTTAGTGTGAAAGATAAAAGAAAAACACACATATACATTAAAAAAAAATGAAGAAAGCGATTAAGTAATGACAAAATTAATTAACAACAGACAAAAATATGAATAATTAAAGAGAAAAAAGGGAGAGAGGGAGGAGTGGGGGTGGGGGTCCCTTTCTAGATACAAAAATATAGGAGAAGCAGCTAACGCGACTTTTCATCTGAAATGGTTATACTCGTGTAGTATATATACATAAGCGTGAGTCTGGCATGGAAGATTCAGCAAATTATAATGCGGATTAGGTATGTGGCGGATCCAAACTCCGCCCAGCAACTATTACGAACGTTCCACCTAACATATGCACAGTTCACAGAACGAAAGAGTACCTGTCCATGATATTGATATTGATCATTGAAACTTCACAGCGATACAAACGTTGGCATTTTATAGTTTCTATATTCCGTTACCAAAAAGAAGAAAAAAAAACATTAGTTACACGTTGGCACTTTGTAGTTTCTACATTCTGTTACCGAAACCGAAAAAAAAAAAAGAAGAAAAAAAAAAACCGCATCAGAAATAGTTTTTTTTGAGTCTTTGACACAGGGTCCATCATCTTTGTTATTACAGAACATTGTAACTGTTGGAGGGACACAAGGGGACCATCCTCTTTGTTACTATAGAACATTGTAAGTGTTGGAGGGACACAGATGGGACCATCCTCTTTGTTAATACAGACATTGTAACTGTCAGACGGACACAGGGACCATCATCTTTGTTACTACAGAACATTGTAACTGTTGGAGGGACACTCAGGGGACCATCCTCGTTGTTAAAACAGGAGATCGTAACTGTCAGAGGCACACAGGGTCCATAAGGGACAATTTTGTTACTATAGAACATTGTAACTGTTGGAGGGACACAGATGGGACCATCCTCTTTGTTACTATAGAACATTGTAAGTGTTGGAGGGACACAGATGGGACCATCCTCTTTGTTAATGCAGACATTGTAACTGTCAGAGGGACACAGGGACCATCATCTTTGTTACTATAAAACATTGTAACTGTTGGAGGGACACAGACAGGACCGCCATCTTTGTTACCATAAAACATTGTAACTGTTGGAGGGACACAGACAGGACCGCCATCTTTGTTACCATAAAACATTGTAACTGTTGGAGGGACACAGAGGGGATCATCATCTTTGTTAGTATAAAACATTGTAACTGTTGGAGGGACACAGACAGGACCGCCATCTTTGTTACCATAAAACACTGTAACTGTTGGAGGGACACAGACGGGACCGCCATCTTTGTTACTATAGAACACTGTAACTGTTGGAGGGACACAGACGGGACCGCCATCTTTGTTACTATAGAACGTTGTAACTGTTGGAGGGATACAGTAACCATCATCTTTGTTACTATAGAACATTGTAACTGTTGGAGGGACACAGACGGACCGCCATCTTTGTTACTATAGAACATTGTAACTGTTGGAGGGATACAGTAACCATCATCTTTGTTACTATAGAACATTGTAACTGTTGGAGGGATGCAGTAACCATCATCTTTGTTACTATAGAACATTGTAACTGTTGTAGGGACACAGGGTCCATCATCTTTGTTACTATAGAACATTGTAACTGTTGGAGGGACACAGACGGGACCGCCATCTTTGTTACTATAGAACATTGTAACTGTTGTAGGGACACAGGGTCCATCATCTTTGTTACCATATAACATTGTAACTGTAGGAGGGACACAGACGGGACCGCCATCTTTGTTCCTATAGAACATTGTAACTGTTGGAGGGACACAGGGACCATCATCTTTGTTACTATAGAACATTGTAACTGTTGGAGGGATACAGTAACCATCATCTTTGTTACTATAGAACATTGTAACTGTTGGAGGGACACAGACGGGACCGCCATCTTTGTTACTATAGAACATTGTAACCGTTAGAGGGACACAGAGGGGACCGTCATCTTTGTTATTATAGAACACTGTAACCGTTGGAGGGACACAGAGGGTCCATCTTCTTTGTTACTACAGAACATTGTAACTGTTGGAGGGACACAGGGGCCATCATCTTTGTTACTACAGAACACTGTAACTGTTGGAGGGACACAGCTGGGACCATCCTCTTTGTTACTATAGAACATTGTAACTGACTGAGGAAACTAGGGACCATCACCTTTGTTACTATAGAACATTGCAACTGTTGGAGGGACACAGGGGACCATCCTCTTTGCTACTATAGAACACTGTAACTGATGGAGGAACACTAAAGGACCATCATCATTGTTAATATAGAACATTGTAACTGATGGAAGGACATAGCTGGGACCATCCTCTTTGTTACTATAGAACATTGTAACTGACTGAGGAAACTAGGGACCATCATCTTTGTTACTATAAGAAAGAAAGAAAGAGAGAAAGGAAGAAAGGGAGAGAGAGAGAAAGAAAAAACAGAGAAAGGAAGAAAGAGAGAGAGAGAAAGGAAGAAACAGAACAAAAATCTTCCAGGTTTGACGACATAAACGCGAGACCAATAAATACGTATAGACGATGACGTATGACACGATAAACGTCAAAGGAGGACTACTAGGTGTTCCAAGGTGACAGTCCTGATGAAGTCAAGTAAAGACGAAAATTTGGCAGAGAACTGGTGTTTTTTGTTGTGATCAAGTGTATTACTATAGAACATTGTAACTGACTGAGGAAACTAGGGACCATCATCTTTGTTACTATAGAACAATGTAACTGTTGGAGGGACACAGGGGGGGACCATCCTCCTTGCTACTATAGAACATTGTAACTGATGGAGGAACACTAAGGGACCATCATCTTTGTTACTATAGAGCATTTTCACTGTTGGAGGGACACAGGATCATATTTGTTACTATAGAACATTTTCACTGTTGGAGGGACACAGAGGGGAATATCGTCTTTGTTACTCTAGAACATTGTAACTGATGGAGGAACACTAGGGGGCCATCATCTTTGTTACTATAGAACATTTACCTGTTGGAGGGACACAGAATCATTTTTGTTACTAAAGAACATTGTAACTGAGAGTTACAGGATCCATAAGCGACCATAATCTTTATTACTACAGAACATTATTTGTGACTGTTGGCGGGACAGAGGGTCTGTAAGGGACCATAATCTTTGTTACAATAGAATAGTGCAACAGTCGGAGCGACACAAATTCTTGGAGACCAGCATCTTCGTCAGTTTGAACACTGTAGCTATTGCAGTAACACGGAGTTCCCTTGTGACTCACTGAGCCCCCTGGCATCAAACACCGTCTTCGCTAGAGTCGCACAGGTATCCTTTCAGACCATTATATTCGTCAGTCTCGAACACAGCGACTGTTGGAGATACAAAGGGATGCTTTACTGGATCGTTTTCCCCGTTACTATCAAACACTGTTTGGAGTAGATACGTTGTTGTTGGGTTTTTTTTTATTTGCTGACCATTATCATTGTTTTTTCCGTCTCATTTCTGTGCCCCTCCAGGGGAAATTACCCCCTGGCCGATCACTCTACCTCCCCGTCCACAGCCACACTCTTGGTTTGTTCCGTCGCAGGCCCTGACACCAGCTAATTCTCGAGGAAAGCGTATGTCAGGTAGTTATAGGGAAACCCACCAGAGGAGACACTGCACTGCTGTCGATTCACTTTGATAATGTTCAGTGGGTGCACGTAACATCCCCTGGCCTGCCCCCGCCTTCTGACGACAATACTCGCTTAGTCGCTGAGTCAGCGTGAGTGCACGTCTCTCTCCGGTCAGCACATCACGTCCGTCCAACGACAGTCCCCACCAGCCCGCGACTCCCCGGCGACCTCGACGTGAACTCGCTAAGGACATAGACATGGAGGGGAAATCGAAACTGAGGTCACCGTGACAGCAGGGCGTGAAGGGTCATAGAATTAGAGACCGTTTTCTTTGTTTGTTCGTTTGTTTGTTTTTTTAAATTCTGATGAATGAGGATGAAGATGATGCCATGGAGATCGGTCAGAGATAACATGACAGGCCAGGACTCCACGCTTACTTCCATAATATATCCCGACGCCAACCAGGTCCGAGAGACACAGACACCTGCAGTGTTTGTCAGGCAATTTGAGCAAGACTTCCAAGACGCATTCCTTATGTGCACGAAGCTCGACTGTATGGTTCCAGTCTTCCC
>CM065739.1:54362253-54364753 GCA_033310375.1 Conus canariensis
AACGTTGATTTCGTCTTTCCTCTACTGTCGTTTTGTCAAAACGTTGATTTCGTTTGTTCTCAAACGTTGTCAAGCATCTCTTCCTGACCCCTGACCTCCACTTCTTGACCACGTGACGGGGCGCGGGCCACTCTATGGCGGAGAGTGGACGACCTGCTCCTAGGAAATTTGGCTTCCCAGGAATTTTTTTTGTGTTGTTGTTGCTCTTTCGGAATTTGACCCTGGGCCTTTTTCTTACGGGGTGGGGGGGGGGGGGGGTGGGGGGGGTGGGGGGGAGGGGGTTAGGTTGGGGAGGGAGGGAGGGAGGGTGGTGGTAGTGGTGGTGATATTGGTCTTGGGTTCCGGTTGAAATCTCTCTCTCTCTCTCTCTCTCTCTCTCTCTCTCTCTGGTTGTCTGTCTGTCTGTTGTCTGTCTGTCTGTCTGTCTCTCTCTCTCTCTGAAAGAAAGGAAGAAAATCACTCATGTCTATTGTGCTCAGGACGCTGTTCACCCCGACAACCTGTCCGGATTTTTTTTTTTGTCCCCTGAAATAAAATTCTTGAAGAAAATTTGGACCCGATACACTTCTGTTTTCTGAACGTATCAAAGAGAGAAGAATTAGGTCGGTTTGTGTTTCGCAGCCAGCAGCATCACAATTCAGCTCCTCACCCTACCCACGCCAACATGCTCGATCCAAAAGAACCGCCCCCCCCCCCCCCCCCCCCCCCCCCGAAAATAAGCTCGCCTCCCCTTCCCAGGTCCTGTTATCTTCCATCGTCACCACTCTCAGTCTCCTTCTGCTCAACACGTCCCACCACCACCACCACCATCACCACCCCACCCCCACCCTACACCTCAATCTCTCTTCTTCCTCGTTCTTTCACGGGGTATTCGTGCTTGATGAACACCCGGTGAACGCCACGAGCGCGTCCGAGAATCCAAGCCTGTAATAAATAGACAGATAGATAAATAGATAGATAGATAGGTAGATATATAGAAAGATAGGTAGACAGATAGATAGGCAGATAGGTAGGTATAAAGATAAATAAATAGATAGATAGGTAAATGAAATAAACAGATAGATAGGTAAATAAACTTTAAACACAGAGCAGGGGAAGAAATGGGCAAGAGTCATTTCACGGGATATCCTCCTACGAGCGTGAATGAAATGGGAAGAGGTGGACATGGACAGAGAGAGGGAGGTTGAAGGGTTGGGGGGAGGGGGAGGGGAGGGGGGGATGTTGAGGAATCTGGTCATTGTGATGTGATGGGCGCATGGAGGTTGGGGAAAGAGGTGTGTGGGGTGGGGGCTGGGGGTGAGAGAGTGAGAATACGAGTGAGCTGTTTTCGTGAGCTGATGACTGGATGGATACCTGGCTTCGTTGTTGTCGTTACAGTCCCCTGAGGAAGACCTTTAAGAGGTCGAAATATTGGGAATTATTTATGAGTCTAGTGTTTTTCTCTCTGTTTTATGCGCGCGCGCGCGCGCGCGCGTGTGTGTGTGTGTGTCTGTGTGTGTCCTTCATGACTTTTTCACCGGAGGAATGGTGGATCAGATTTGCTTTCTCCCAGCTTCTCTGTGAATGCGTCCTACTCACCCACCGACCCACCCATCCACAGGGTCCCCTACTCACCCACCGACCCACCCATCCACAGGGTCCCCTACTCACCCACTGACCCACCCATCCACAGGGTCCCCTACTCACCCACCGACCCACCCATCCACAGGGTCCCCTACGCCTGTCCCCCTCTTCGGATTTTCAGCGAGGAACGTTAATTTTTCGCAGGAGCCAAACTGAATCAGAAATGGGATCAGCAACCTTGGTACAGAGCTTATTGTGGCGGGATGCTGACTGAAAAGTCATGGATGTTAATCCTGACAGAGGCAGGTAGGTGCGCGCGCGCGTGTGTGTGTGTGTGTGTGCGCGCGCGCGCGCGCGTGCGTGCGTGCATGCGTGCGTGCGTGCGTGTGTGTGTTTGAATGCCTCCTACTTACCGACTCGCCCATCCATCCACAGGGTCGGATGTTTATCGTTACTAACAGCTACACCATGAATATTTTTATTTTTGCGTTGTTATGTTACAGCATTTGTGCACATAAAATAAACAAGTATGGTGATAGGCGGTCGCCTTATCTACATCCTCATTCCATGTCAAATCAGCTGGAATCTTGAAAATTAACAAGAAAACACAATTCAGCATTTCTGTGAAGCAGTTTTACACATGTACATAACCTCTCTTGAAAAGCAAATGATCTCAATACCGTGAACAGGAAGTCCCAGCTAACTGAATCGAATGCTTTCTCTAAATCAATGTTCACCAAATGTCCAGATCAACTGTTATATTCCAGATAGACAGTTACGTCAAAAATGAGCCTTACGTTTTCCCCTAAATATCTATAATTCAAAAATAAAAGAAGTCTGGTCCTCGCTGAAAAAAAAAATTAGGAACATAACTTTTTACACAAACGGCCATGAATGAAAACCATGTTAACAATGACAAGGGTCCCTGTAGATAAAC
>CM065739.1:54369753-54392253 GCA_033310375.1 Conus canariensis
CGCCTTTCCATTTTGTGTCCCTAACGTGAGGGGCAGTGGCATCCACTTGGATCCAAAGCCTGGATGTGATCGTCGACATCATCCATGTTCCGGTCCCGTGCAGACTGACTCTCGGGGAACGCGGACTGGTTCCACTGCGGACGTTCAAGACCTCGTCCATTTTCTTTGAATCATCAACTCTAATTCTCTGTCTGTTTGTCTGTCTGTCTGTCTGTCTGTCTGTCTCTCTTTCACTCTCTCTCTCTCTCCCTTTCTCTTTTCCCATCTTCCTTCTCCCCTCTCTCAACGAAAATGTGTGTGTGTGTGTGTGTGTGTGTGTGTGTGTGTGTGTGTGTGTGTGGTGTGTGTGTGTGTTTGTCCGACTCTCTCTCTCTCTCTCTCTCTCTCTCGCTTCTCTTATAAAGTCTTCTATTGATTTGAAACTCCCTCTCTGTCTGTCTCTCTCTCTTCCCCCTTTCTCCTCCCCCATCTCCTTGCCCCTCTCTCTTTTTCTCTTTTGTCTGTCTCTCTCTCCCCCTCCCCATCTTTCTTTCTCCTCCCCCATCTCTCTCTCTCTTTCTCTCCCTCCCTCCCCCCTCTCTGGCTCTGTCTCTGTGTGTCTCTCTGACATTCAAGAGACGACAATCTACAAGAAATGAATGTCCTAGGGTGAAGTAAATGCCAAGGCTGTTGAAAGGAAACAGAGTTTGCTGGTTTCTGTCTCACAATATCTGTGCTTGCTGTATCGTCGTCGTGGTGGTCGTCGTCGTCGCCGTCGTCGTCGTCATTATCATTCTCTTATTCTTCCTCATCGTCCCCCTTCTCCCCCTACTTTCCCTCCTCCTTCTCACCTTCACCATCAGCATCTTCTACTTCCTCTTCTCTCTATGTTGCGGCATTCCCTCAGCACCCCTCCCTCCTGCCTCCCCCACCCTCCCCCCCACACACACACACCACCTCTGTCCCTCCACCCCAACAACAGACTCAACTCGCACCTCCCCCCCCCCCCCCCCACCCACCTCACACACAGACCTTACGCCACATGACACTTGGGTATAGAGAAACGGGATCACCGAAGTCACTGATGGCCGGCAACCGAAGCACAGCGGTGTAGCTCTACACTCCTGTCAATTCCTGTTTCTGCCAGCAATGCAGTCGCTTCCACCGAGCCTCAACCCTACCCCCTACTCACCCACCCCGTAAAGAGAGAGCGGAGAGAGAGAGAGAGAGAGAGAGAGAGAGAGAGAGAGAGAGGAGGGAGAGAGAGAGAAGAGAGAAGAAAGAGAGAGAGAGAGAGAGAGAGAGAGAGAGAGAGAAGGAGAGGAGAGAGAGGAGAGAGAGGAGAGAGGAGAGAGAGAGAGAAAATAACAATGCACCTTCGCAGTCGTGACATGTCACTTAACCAGGCGTTGGCAGACAATTTCCCTGCGGATATCGGAAAAGGCCGCGCGCAGGATTACGCCCATAGTTTCTGAAACAAGAAATCTTTTTTCTTGGTTTTTTTTTCTGTCTTCCGTACTTCCATCTACGTCTGTCTGTTTTCTCCCCTCCCCCCTCTCTCTCTGTGTCTGCCCCCCCCCCCCTCCTTCCCCCAGTATATTACTTTCCTGCCCGCATGGTAAAACTGATATTTGTCCTGCACTATCCGCCCCCGTACACAATCAAATCAACACCCACGTTCGCTGGTCCACTCATAGCTGCAGTAATCAATAGGTAAGCCACAAATAGCATACAGACCGCCCGCAGTGGGCCACCTGCCAAAGACGACGTTGCACTGCCACCGAATCACTTGGGGGGGGGGGGGGGGGGGGTAATATTGCTTATAGCCCAGCCGACCACAAAGGGCCATATCAGGGCTGTCCCCACGTTAAAATCAACTCACAAGTCATCAAAAAAAAAAAAAAAAAAAAAAAAAAAAAAAACCGTTTACACATCTCTTTAAAATATATCTTCTAAAAAACGTACCGGAAACTTCGTTAAAAAAAAAACACAAACAAACGAAAAAGACTTTCTTCCGTAAAATCTGAGATCAGATGAAACATGTTGGTCTCTTTCAGAAACTCAAAGATCACGTCAGGTGCGACATCTCTGAACAGTCGTTCAGTGAGAGCCAGTCACAGTGTGTGTGTGCACTATACTCGTTTAGCTGCTGCAAAATGAATAAGAAAATGGTTCCAGAGTGGGCTGACTGCTGGTGGAGATGGAAAAAGACAACATAATTATACTTACAGACAGAGAGAGAGAGAGAGAGAGAGAGAGAGAGAGAGAGAGAGAGAGAGAGAGAGAGAGAGAGAGGAGAGAGAGAAAAGAGAGAGGAACCAGAGTTAGTGGGCCGCCAAACGAACGAACAAACACATCACAAACAAACGCAACGCATTTCGACCTGCTGGGTCTTCTTCAGGCAGGAAACTGTAACATGTAAAAGCGCGAACAGACAATCATTTCATCACTTCCGATCTGCGAGCAAACTGATTTGGTATATGACAAAAAAAGGATCGTCTGTTTTAAAATTAGGAAGCACGAGCGTTGTTTCCCACGTCGTAAGGTCTCTGTGTCGGTTAATGTAATGGCATGATCTTGATCGATTTCACGTTAGGCGACTGGAATGATATGTCATGGCTTTAAAGTTCATCAAGTGTATGTTGACACAGATATCTGCTGCAGCGAACGAAAAGAAATTGTTCGATGTGAGCCGGACAGGCAGGCAGACAGAAATAAACACCTCTCTCTCTTTCTCTCTCTCTCTCTCTCTCTCGCTCTCTCTCTCTCCTCTCTCTCCCTCTCTCTACGATAACCCTTCTGTCACTTCATCCATATCCTAACGTCTTCCTCTTCCCTGCTCCTCCCGCCTCCACACACACACACACACGCATCCACCCACTCATTCACCCCCCCCCCCGGCTCCCCCCTCCCCCGCCCACCACACATCCTCCCTGCCCCCTTCTCCCACGCACAGACAGGCACGCTGTGGCACACTACTGCATTTGATCCTAGATTCAGCCATTTTCCACAACGTGTTAATACCTAGCAGCAGAAGAGCAGCGACAAATGTGGCAGCTGATAGTTCGGCGGGTTGAAAAAAAGATTGAAACGACACGTGTCTGTTCAGTATCAAGCAACAACAACAACAACAACAACAACAAAAAGAAAAAACCAAAGCAAACAAACAAACAAACAAAAAAACACACGAAAAACCCAAACAAAGAATAAAGTGGGAATGAAAACAAAAATAAGTTGAGCCTCTCTTTCTCTCTCTCCCTCTCTCTCTCTCTAACTTATTAAAAAAAAAAAAGTGCGCTCACAACAAATTAACCAAATCCTTTCCCTCACCCCCCCCCCTTCCCCCTCCCGTCCGGCCCCCGACACACACACACACACATACAGACGCACACACATACCCGCGAGTGCATGTGCAAACATACCCTCATTCTCACGCTAAGAGAACAGCGCGCGCGCCCGTGCACACACACACACACACACACACACACACACACACACACACACACACGCACACACGCAACGCACACACACACACACACACACACACACACACACACACACACACGATGACACGGATATCGCAGATTTTATCGTAACTTTACACAACTTTATGACAAGGTGGGAGGGGGGGGGGGGGGGTTGGGGGGGGGGGGGAAGGGACACACACAACCTGACAACGACGATTGTTCATGTCTGCATAAATCATTTGTTCATCGAAGAAACTTGTTGCGTACAGATAATTGATAAATTTGGTTTCCAAGTTTTACGATTTTCGCAAATATGATTTTTTTTTCTCTAGCTCAAGCTCTTTCTTCATCTGTCTGTCTGTCTGTCTGTCTTGTCTGTCTGTCTGTCTGTCTTTTCTCTCTCTCTCTCTCTCTCTCTCCAACTAGATATCATGGTTCAACTGTTAGTTTATATCATACGTCAGGAATGCTGACAAAATGCTTTGCAACACTGATATGCTTAGACTGAGCTAATTTCATTACTTAGTATTATTCCTCAATAATTCGATTCGAAACATTGTGCGTGTGATGCCCTTTCTAAGGCTTGCTTAGATTTAGGCAATAAACAACGAAGTATTAGTCCCCCCCCCCCCCTCTGTGTGTGTGTGTGTGTGTGTGTGTGTGTGTGTGTGTGGTGTACGAGTGAGTGCGTGTGTGTGTGTGTGTGTGAGTGCGTGTGTGTGTGTGTGTGTGTGTGTGTGTGTGTGTGTGTGTGTGTGTGTGTGTGTGTGTGTGTGTGTACGAGTGAGTGCGTGTGTGTGTGTGTGTGTGTGTGTGTGTGTGTGTGTGTGTGGTGTGTGTGAGTGCGTGTGTTGTTCTTCTTCTTTCTCTCCTTCGCCTCCAGTCTTCCCCCTCCTCCTCTTATTAATCTCCTCCTCCTCCTCCTTCTCCTCCTCCTCCTTCTCCTCCTCCTTTTCCCGTCATATTTTCCACAACTCGTCACTGGATCAACTTCCAAGCCGTTCATCCCGGCCCTTCCAAACCCACCCGTTCCTAGACCTGCTCTGTCGCTGCCTAGGCACGGCATGCAGTCCTAGCGGGAGAAATTCACATGAAGTCACCACCAGGCAGCTCATCAGAGGAGACCCGGCACTGCTCGCAACACGGCTTCAGCGGTGTTCAGTGGCAGCCTACTCTGATTCACAGTATGCGTTGGCGCCACCTTCTGAGCCCCCCCCCCCCCCCCCCCTCCCCCCCCCCCCCCCCCCCCCCCCCCCCCCCCCCCCCCCCCCCCCCCCCCCACATGTTGGCGGCAGTAACTTGCTTAGCCCGCGGAGCTAGTTTATCGAGCATCCCGCTCCAGAGGGCGCCACCACGTCCTCCCAACGACAGACCCCATGAGCTGGACACGGACTCACCACGGCGCACGGCAACAGAGAAGAAAAAGAAAGTGGGGCCGCGACACATTATGACGTGTTGCTAGCACAAAAATCAGAAAAGGTATTATCAGTTTGGTTTTCAATTGCCATGGAAAATAGGACTATTTTTTTTTAACATCAATACTGCATGCATTATTTTAAAAACAAAAACAAAAACTACACACACACACACACACACACACACACACACACACACACCACACGCGCACACACACACACATGCACGCACGCACGCACACACACACACACACACACACACACACACACACACACACACACACACACACACAACCAAAGACTGAAAACAAACACTGCAGAACATTAGAGAGAGTGGGAAATAGAACACAACGAACAAACCGTTTAGTAAGGGAAAAGAATAAGCGCATAACCCCCCCCCCCCCTCCACTCCCCTTTTTTGTAGGGGGAGGGTGGTGTCTCACTTTCCGTGCCACTTCGATGACATTGCACCTACACCGCTAATTAATCCCGGTGTCGTATAATATCTGGGAACCGTGATATCTGGGAACGCGTTCCCAGATTTACCGTGATATCTGGGAACGCGTTCCCAGATTTCCTGAACTTCCAATCGTGAAATCTGGGAACTTTGTGAAAATCATGCTAAGAAACTAATGGGGAAAAAAGTGACAAGAAGGCCAAAGATTTCAATTGCACCTAAATAAATTGTTTCCTACCTTATCTCGAAAATCCAGTCTTTTTTCGTCTTCTTTCTGCCCTTCTGAGCTCTGAAAGACCAGTTCCCAGACATCACGGGCCTTCCCAGATATCACAGTACATTTTGGGAACGCGTTCCCCCAAAAATCTGTGATATCTAGGAAGCCTTCCCAGATATCACGTTCCCAGATTTCACGCGACACTGGTCCCCGTCGTTGGCCATAGCCTGACCCGTCCAGTCGCAGCCCCGGCGCATGGAGTGGTCAATTATTTGAAATGTCGTCATGAGGCAACCCACCAGAGGGGAGACTGCGCTGCTGCCGAGTCACTCGTCGGTGGTATTCAGTGGTGCCTGTTTCGTGATCCAACAGACGCAGAACACTACTACCTACTACGCCCCACCCCACTGACGACACGACAAGAATGGCATAGTCGCGGAGCCAGCGTGAATATGAGCTCTCCCTCCAGAGGGCGCCACCACGTCCATCCAACGACAGTCCCCATGATTTTTTTTTCCAATACCGATAACTCCGACATAATCAAAGCAAGGGCATAGTTGGGGAGAGATAATCGAAGCTGAGGTCACCGTGACAGCAGGGCATGAAAGGGGAGGGGGGAGGGGGGGGGGGGGGCACAGAATACGACATTCCTGTTCTATGCTGATCAATGAAAATCAGATGCTACCATTTTTTTTTTCATTCTGGTCTGAGATTGCACGACAAGAGCTGTACTCTACCGCTTACTTTCATAACACACCCCGGCCGTCAACCAGGCTCGAGAGATACAGACACCTGCGGTGGTGGTCAGGAAATGTGAGCTACGCTCTCTGAGACGCAATCATCATGGAGTGGATGAAACTCTACTGTGTGGTCCCAGTCTTTCCAACTAAGCCCGTAGCAAAGTCAACTGCAGGAAGGATCGATCGGGGGGGGGGGGGGGGGGGGGGGGGGGGGCAGGGATTTCCACAAATCAATGGGTCCGATGTGTACCGAGCCCACGACTTCCCAGTCGCCAATCTGTGACGCTAACCACTTCGCCATGGCGGTTAGTAAACAAACCATTTTAATTTCCTGCCCTCAGAGAAAATTAGTATGCAAGTGTTAAAGAACTATGAATTAACAGACACAGACACAGACACACACAGTATGTGTGTGTGTGTGTGTGTGTGTGTGTGTGTGTGTGTGTGTGTGTGTGTGTGTGTGTGAGTGTGTGCGTGCGTGCGTGCGTGCGCGCGCGCACGCATATAGCACAGTAAAATCAACGCTAATCTAGTATAAAATACGTAAGAGATTAAAGGAATTCTGAGAAAGAATAGCTTCATCAGCATTCACAAATAACAAGACGTTATAAAATACACAAAAAAAATGAATGCTCCACAATTGGGCGTTGGCATATAGCAAGGGAGACAAGCCTTCCCATCAGAAGATTTCATGTCTGTTTCATTGTGCACGTTTGTCTCCCCTGTAAACACAGACACGTTTCAGTTTCAGTTTCATCGAGGTGTCACTGCGTGCGGACTAGTCCATATACGCTGAGTCACATTCGCGAAGTTTTGAGTCCACACTGTGCATGATTCAAAGCTGATGGGTAAACGAATTCATGACGAAGATGAGAGAATTTAAGAAGAGGATCCCGTGGCTACGACTTACACGGCTGACCTACGCATTCGCCCAACGCGCTGATCAGACCTGGAGTGCCTGCCTAACATTGGTCGTGCCATTATTATCGTTATATGTGAGTGGTGAGTGTACATGTATGTGTGTGCATAGGTGTGTGGGCACGGGCTCATGTATGTGTGCCAGTGTATGCGGTGTGCGTGTGTATACGTGTTTATGTATGGTGTGTGTGTGTATGCGCGCTTGCGCGCTTGCGCGCGTGTGTATGTGTGTGTTTGTGTGCATGCGTGTGTGTGTGTGTGTGTGTGTGTGTGTGTGTGTGTGTGTGTGTGTGTGTGTAGATCCGGGACAAAGCGTGATAAACCAGTGTTAAGATCTAGTTGCAAAGCGAGAGGACTGCAGGCGGAAATCTAAACAAATCTTAAATAAATGTTAGCGAACCGCCCAGAGAACGTGGACAAACGAGTCACAAGACGAAACACAACGCGTTTCGACCTCTTAGGTCTTCATCAGGTGAGACATAAACGAATTATGTCTCACCTGATGAAGACCTAAGAGGTCGAAACGCGTTGTGTTTCGTCTTGTGACTCGTTTGTCCACGTTCTCTGGGCAGTGTTAAGATGTCAGACAGCTAACAACCAACAGCCAAACACGGAGCATTCCTTTGTGATTTTTTTTCTTAATGTCTGTTTTCTGTGATGTTCAGAGAAAATGATATTGTGGGGAAACTCACTCTTCTGTTTCACGCTGTGTAATACGAGAAAAATGCATCATACGCTGTCGTTTATTTGTATCTTTTAAGTTCAAGTGGAATACAGTAAGGATATCCTTTGCAAATTACGATTCAAAATGAATCAACAATCAGACCAGTGTGTGTGTGTGTGTGTGTGTGTGTGTGTGTGTGTGTGTGTGTGTGGTGTGCGCGTGCGTGCGTGCGTGCGTGCATACGTGCATGCGCGCGCGTGTGTGTGGTGTATGTGTGTGTGTGTGTGTGTGTGTGTGTATGTGTGTGTTTGTGTGTGTGTGTGTGTGTGTGCGTGCGTGTGTGTGTGTGTGTGTGTGTGTGTGTGTGTGTGTGTGTGTGTGTGTGTGTGTGTGTGTGAAAGTCAAAATTTTATTTAGAGATGGAAACATTGAATATGCTGCATATCTGCTTTTTTTTTTTTTTTTTTTTTTTTACATCAAGCCATCTATGAAAAAAGTGTGTGTGACTCTGTGTGTGTGTGTGTGTGTGTGTGTGTGTATGTGTGTGTGTGCGCGCGCGCGCGCGCGCGCGCGTGTGGTATGGTGTGTGTGTGTGTCAGTGTGTGTGTGTGTGTGTGTGTGTGTGTGTGTGTGTGTGAGAGAGAGAGAGAGAGAGAGAGAGAGAGAGAGAGAGAGAGACGTATGTAAACAGGGAGAGGAGATAGTATGGAAGGAGGGAGGGAGAGGGATGGGAAAGGAGGGGTGGGTGGGAGCAGGAGAGGAGGGGGTGATGGGTGAGGGCTAGCCAAGGCACGGGAAGACCCCAACAGGAGATTCGCTCGCATGTGAAAAGGGAGAGAAGCCTGCTAATCACAGACACTATGCCGCTTTCCTGTTACCACGCTTCTCTCCCTTGTCAATAGTGAGAAGCGAGTGCTGAACACCTTAAATCCGAGCAAGGCGAGATCTGTGAAGATACTGGAGGACTATTCGTAGTTATGTCAAACATCAAGAAGCTAAGTAAAACGCCTTTAGTGTAGGTCGCACGCACGCACGCACGCCGCACGCACGCACGCACGCACACACACACACACACACACACACACACACACACACACACACACACACAACACACACACTGATGCCGTGTCTATTTACCCGAGCTCCGTAACTCAAATCACTAGATAAATAGATAGATAGACAGACAGGCAGATACACAGGCATACAGACAGAGATATACAAACAGACAGACAAATAGATAGACATAGATAGATAGACAGACTTAGATTGATAGATAGAAAGATAGACGTAGATAGGTAGCAAGACAGACGTAGATGGATAGATAGACAGACGTCGATAGATAGACAGACAGCTAGACAGACGTAGATAGATAGACGTAGATATATAGATAGACGTAATTAGATAGACTTAGATAGACAGACGTAGATAGATAGACAGACGTACATAGACAGACAGATAGACGTAGATAGATAGACAGACGTACATACAGATAGACAGACAGACGTAGATAGAAAGATAGATACAGTGCGGGTTGATAGCCGTTCTCTCACCCTCTCCTCCCTTTCTCCACCCTCCCTCTGTCCGACTCCCCCCCCCTTTCTGCCACAATCGTCCTCCTGACCCGTTCATCAAATCTTTTTGACGGGGAGTATTTTCATCCGGCACGAGTTTAAAAAATCTTTTGAAAAAGAAGAAAAACGAAGGAAACGGAAAAAAAAAATAAACTAAAAACAATGAAACAAACAAATAAAGAATAAGTAAATAAACAAATAAACAAACGAATAAGTAAATAAACAAATAAATAAATAAGAAAAATAAATAGATAAATGAATAAACAAATAAATAAGAAAATACGTATATAAAGTAAATAAACTAATACAGAAATGACATACAACAAAAATAAAACTGAAAAAAAAAAAAGAAGGAAGGAAAGAAAATAAAGAAGATACCAAAAAAAACCAAACAAACAAAAAACGAAAAGCAACAACAACAACAACAACAACAAAACCCCAGACCCCTTTCCCCTTTCCTCCACCCCTCGCCGTTCACGCCATTCCACCACAGCCCTTGAGTGACGTCATCAGACGTCCAGTGGGTCACGTGACTAACTGACCGGAAGCCATAGGAGCTCCTCCTGGCGGCTGCTGCTCCTGCTTCACCTCGGGGAGGGCTGGAAGAAATCTGCCGGCGTGTCCACCAACCTGCTGCTGCCACGATCCGGATCTCCTTACACGACTCTCCGTCCATGCCTCGACCAGTCCTCTCTCTCTCTCTCTCTCTCTCTCTCTCTCTCTCTCTCTCTCTTTACTTTAAATTCATCTACGCCTCAATGTTGACGGAGGAACAACTCATCAACTTTTTAATGTATTTGTGAAGATATGTGTGTGTTTGTTTAAAGTTTTGTAAGTTTTAGTCGCTAGTCATGCTTAGTTAGTCCCTTAGCGGGGCAAGGGCCGGATGAAAAAAAAAAAAAAGCATGTGTCTGCTTATCTGTTACCACTGGAAATAAAGATTCTCTCTCTCTCTCTCTCTCTCTCTCTCTCTCTCTCTCTCTCTCTTCTCTCCTCTCTGCGACATCACCGCTTAGGCGAAAGACACCGTGGGGAAACTGTCGTCGGATGGACCGATAAGCGTTCGTGGTGGCGCCCTCTGGAGGGAGACAGCTTGCCCACGCCGAGTCCTTCAACCAAAGCCATTATTGTCGTCAGTAGAGGGAGAGCAGGGGGGGGGGGGGGGTAGGCCGTGGGGGAGGGGGGGGGGGGGCAGTGGGGCTTAGTAGGTACCACAGGACACCACCGAAGTGACTCGGCTGCAGCGCAGTGAGGGGGGGGAGAGAGAGCGGGAGGGAGGGAGGGAGAAGGACAGTGGAAGGAGAGAGGAGAGAGAGAGAGAGAGAGAGAGGAGAGAGAGAGAGGACAGACAGACAGACAGACAGAGACAGACAGACAGACAGGACAGTGAACGAAAAAAAAGAGAGGCAAACAAAGGACGTGAGAGAGAGAATGCACTGAAGTAAGAAAAGAATGTAGTAAGAGGCCGAAAATAACTCAGGGGAAGAAAAGGAAGAAAGGAAGAAAGGAAGGGGGGGGGGGGGGGGGGGGGGGAGGGATAGAATGCAGGAAAGTAAGAAAGAAAACGAAGAAAAAAAGACTGAAACAAAACCAACCAACCAACAAAAGCAAAGAAAAGGTAAATAAGTAAGAAGTAATGATGGTGAGAGAAAAAAAATGAAGGAATGTAGGAATGAAAAAACCAGAGTAATAACAATGATTGTTTGTTAGGCTTCATCTCCAAAGGTATCTGAGAGCGTTAACACTAAAAACGAAGAGTTAGAGCGTGCACGCGGGCGCCCGCGCGCGCACACACACACACATACACACACACACACACACACACACACTGAATCATACTGTAATCTACAGCAGTTAATTAACAGAACTCTTCTGCGTGCACACTTACACACACACATGCTATCCCACTAAACACACACACACACACACACACACACACACACACACACACACACCACACATACCATACCACACCACGAGAACCACGAGAGAGAGAGAGAGAGAGAGAGAGAGAGAGAGAGAGAGAGAGAGAGAGAGAAGAGACAGAGACAGAAGAGGACAGAGACAGACACAAGAGAGAGAGAGTAATGAAAACTGCCCAGACCAGCGTTGTTAACAGTATCAAATACAGAACATACGTGTTTGTGTGTGTGTGTGTGTTGTGTGTGTGTGTGTGTGTGTGTGTGTGTGTTGGTGTGCGTGCGTGCGTGTATGCGTGCATGCATGCGTGTGTGTTGTGTGTGTGTGTGTGTGTGTGTGTGCTGGTGCGGCGCGCGCGCGCGCGCGGTGTGTGTTAGTAGGATAGCATGTGTATGTGTAAGTGTGCACGCAGGCGGAAATTGAAACAAATTTAAAAAGTTTTAGTAGTTGATTTGGCTTTGATAAGTGATTGCTCGTTCTTCGTTTTCAATGTCCTGAATGCTGTTTATCTTGCTTGAGGAAGACCTAAGAGGTCGAAACGCGTCGCGTTTTGTCTGGTCATTTGTTTATCCTTGATGTTTCTGCAGACTCACCAACAATTCTTTTTAATACCAGTGCGAGTACAAAGACCCAAAGATCCAGCCAACTATTCCAACAACCAGCCCAAAACCACCGCCATCACGCAGCAGGTCGAAAAGTCAACCAACCAACATACTAGCCAACAAGCCAACCAACCCACCGACCGTTTAACAGGTCAACCATGTAACCATCCAACCAACCAAAACAATTTTGCAGCCAACTAACAAACTGACTAGCCAACCAACCAGCCTACCAACCGATCAATCAACAAAACTAACCAACCACCCGACCAAAAAAACAACCATCTGAACAACCAACCCACCAACAAAACCAACACACCAACCAACCATCTGACCAACCAGTCTACAAAAACCAACCCAACCAGCCAACCAACCACCAACCAACCATCCAACCCACTAACCAACCAAACCAAACAACCAACCAACCGACCCACCAACAAAACCAACCCAACAACCAACGGAACGACTAACCAGTCTGCAAAAAACCAATTAAACAACCAACCAACCAAACCAACCAACCAACCAACCAACCGAACAACCAACCAATCGACCAACCAACCAAACCAACCAACCAACCGAGCCAACCAACCAAACAACCAACCAATCAAGCAGCCAACCAACCATCTAACCAACCAACCAACCGAACCAACCAATCAACCAACAAACGAACCATCCACAACCGAACCAACCAACCGAACCAAACAACCAACCAAACAACCAACTGAACCGAACAACCATCCATACAAATCAATCAACCAACCAACCATCCAACCAACCGAACCAAACAAGCAACCAATCAACCAACCAACCTAGCATCCAACCAACCAACCAATCAACTCAAACCAACTAACCACCCAGCCAACCAACCATCCAACACAGCTGCTTCGCCAACTGTCCCTGACTCAGTCAGCCGCTGCCCCCCCCCCCCCCCCCCCACCTCATCCCCCCCACCCCATCCCCAGCCATGCAAATGCCACCGACAGTCTACAGTCGAGGGGGTCAGCCAAACGACAAACTCTCCGGGGTGGGGGTGTGGGGGTGGGGTGGGTGGGGGTGGGGGGAGGGGGCTGGATGGGGGTGGGAGGGTGAGTGTGTGAGTGGGTGGACGGGGACAATGGTGGGTGAGATCCGAAGGGTAGGAGAGTGGAGGTGAGGGTGGAGGGGGGAGATATCACCGACCGCACCCCCCCCCCCCCCCCCCCCCTTACTCCCCCGCCATCTCCGACTCGTACGAAGCTTCAGTTCCGGCAACTCTTGTAGGCGGGGGTAAAGATCTCACAGCGGAATTCCCTCCCCTCTCTCAACTCCTAGCTCCCCTTCTCCGCCCCCTGCCCCCCTCCCCGCACCCCCACCCCCCTTCCGATCCCTTCCCTCGACGCGTTCAACGTCATGCGGAGAGCCATTGCAAATTCTGAGCCTTGTCAAGGTTCAAATCCCCGGAGAGACGGCCGGGGGGAGGGGGGGGGTGGGGGGGCACGGCTGGGGACCGCGGGGCCCAGTGGCATGCCAAGAGGACATTTATCGTGCGTGTCAAAGGTCACGGCGGTGGCAAGCGGGGAGGCTGACGTCACAGGGGGTCTGCCGCGCATGCGTGAGCGCGCCGTGGTGTGACACTGCTCTTGTCACCCGTTCGTCTCTCTTGTCTGGTTTTATGGCACTCCCCCCCCCCCCCTCCCCCGTCCTCTGTCTCTGCCCCCTATCTCTCTCTCTCTCTTATCTTTATCTCTCTCTCTCTTTGTCTCTCTCTCTCTCTCTCTCTCTCTCTCTCTCTCTCTCTCTCTCTCTCGTCTGGTGAGTTTGTCGTAAACTTTTTATGTAAACTGTTTAATTTTCTGTTTGACACCGGGATTTATCCCGATGATTGGAAAGAATCCATAATATTGCCCTTGTTTAAAAAGGGTGATGCAAATGATGTAGACAATTACAGAGGTATTTCTTTATGTAATATATGCAGTAAACTTTATAGTTCCATTGTTAATAAGCGATTACATGAATGGATATCTCAGAATAATGTAACAGGAGAACACCAAGCAGGATTCAAGAAAGATTATTCCACAGTTGATCATATGTTTAGCCTGTTAGCCGCAGTTCAAAAACAATTTGTAAATAATCAGAAGTTATATGTTGCTTTTGTGGATTTTGAGAAAGCTTTCGATTCAGTTTCACGGAAACTACTATGGCCTATTTTATTAAAAAATGGAATTAAGGGTAAACTGTATCGTTGCGTAAAGAGTATGTATTGTGAGGTGAAGGCTAAGATCAGATCCGGAGCAAATTTATCAGATTTTGTCATGTGTACCAGAGGAGTTAAGCAAGGGGACGTCTGTAGTCCAGTTTTGTTTTCTTTGTTCATAAATGAATTAGCTTTGGAAATTATTCAAAATGGAAAGCATGGTGTAACCTTTGACTTTTTGGAATTATTTGTGTTGCTTTTTGCCGACGATATTGTCTTATTGTCTACAACGGTCGTTGGACTTCAAAGACAGCTGAATAGCTTGTATTCTGCTGCAACCAGATTAGAACTAAAAGTAAATATGAATAAGACCAATATTATTGTCTTTCGTAAAGGTGGTTATTTGGCTCGAAATGAGAGATGGATTTATGACGGTCAGTGTATTGCTGTAGTCAATGCATATAAGTATTTAGGATTCTATTTCACAACCAGATTAAGTTTCACTTTTGGATGCCAAGATATTGCAAACAGAGCAAAGAGAGCAGTTACAGTTATACTTCACATTTTATATAAACTGAATTGTAGCGCTTTTATAGTTTTCTCAAAGCTGTTTGACTCTCAGGTGCAGCCAATCCTACAATATGGAGCAGAAATTTGGGCACTTGAGAAAAGCGTCGTGATCGAAAATGTGCATTTGTATGCTATGAAAAAATTTTTGAATGTAGATAATCGAACACCGAATGATTTAGTATATGGTGATCTGGGAAGATATCCGATTTATGTTAATTCGTTTTTGAAATGCATTAAATACTGGCTGAAAATAACAAGAATGGACGAAATTAAAATACCTTTTAAAGCTTATAAGATATTGAGAAATTTGGATTGTAATGGCAAGAAGACATGGGCTACCAATGTTCGTCACTGTTTAAATTCATATGGCTTTGCTTATGTTTGGGATAACCAGGGCGTTGAAAATATCGTAGGGTTCTTGAAATGTTTTAAACAAAGAATTATTGACTGCAGATGGCAGGACTGGCATGATCATATTTATAGCAGTGACAGATTTGCGCAGTACAGACTCTTTAAAACAACTAATGTGATAGAGCCATACATTAAAATGGATATGAACAGATATATTAAGAGTGCGTTAAGCAAGTTTAGATTTGGTGTTTCTGATATAGCTTGTCACCGTTTCAGATACAGTGTTGTGAGTGATAATGAAATGACATGTCGTTTATGTAACCTGGCCAAGGAAGATGAAATCCATTTCCTTTTTTGCTGTCCTGTTTTTCATGACCTCAGGATAAAATTCATAAAGCCAAAGTTTTATTCTGACCCTTGTATTTTCAGAGTTAATCTACTCCTGGCGTCAAGAAATGAAGACATTCTCTTTAACCTTGCTATGTACATTTATGAAGCACAAAAGAGGTTACGTACTGTATATTCCTAATAACATTGTATGATGCATATGTACTTGCCTTCTCTTGTCATTTTCCTTCATTTCAGTAATTGATATCATGTATATTGCGGGTACCACCCCTTCAGTATGGGCTATGGCCTTAATCTGAATAAATATTCGCATTCGCATTCGCATTCGCATTCGCATTCGTCAGTCGTGTAAATAATTGGCGTAGACTATATTGTGCATTTATGTTTCTCATACTTTCTTCCTCTTCTTCTTCTTCTTCTTCCTCTTCTTTGCTATACTTGTTACATATATAGACAATTCACTTTCTGCACTATTGTCGTGTGAATTTCTGTTTAGCCTCAGGGCTGAGTGTAAAAAAGCACGCTTGTATGCTTATCTCATATCCCTGAATAAACAAAATTTCGTTCGTTCGTTCGTTCGTTCGTTCTCTCTCTCTCTCTCTCTCTCTCTCTCTCTCTCTCTTTAACTTTCCTTCTTTCTCTCTCTCTTTCTTGCTCTCTCTGTCTCTCTCTTTCACCAAGTTTCTCTCTCTCTCTCTCTCTCTCTCTCTCTCTCTCTCTCTCTCTCTCTCTCTCTCTCTCTTTCTCTTTATTTCTTTCATTTTTTTTTTTTTTGGTCGTCGTCCTCCTCACAGCCATATAAGAAAAGGTTTCTCCAAGTGTTTCCCACTTATCACAGATTCGCACTTTCCTCTGGTTTCCTTTCCTGACGTATGCTTTACTTTGCTTTTTCTCCACGCTCGTTTCGACTGACGCTCTATTAATTGGGGGTAATTGTGCTCCTACTACTCTTAAAGTCATCCTGTTCCTTACAGAAAGGTGCCCTTAAAAACAAAACCGATGTCAAATGTTCTGCTAAAACCTGTGTTTGATTTCTTATGTACAAACAGCATGAAATCCTACCTCTTCGTCCCTATCTTTGATATGACACATTAACCCTTTCAGCGCCAGCTCTACCCAACCTGCAAGGAGCCAAAAACCCAGCTGAGTAGTACCATTACTGTGGATGCTAGATGTTCAAAGCTGTTAGCTCTGAACCTCTGGCCCAGCTGTCATTAGTTCTACACCTTTGGGGGCCGGAATAGCTCAGCTGGTAGAGCGCTGGGCTCGTAATCTTGGTGATCCTGGGGTTGCGGGTTCGAATCTCCGCCGGGCCGTTTCGGTGCAGGGTGATTTTTCTCTCGGAGCTAACACTGGTTCTGACTCCATTTCCCATACAATCCTTCGAATACGAGTACAAACCGAGGTTCCGTGTGTGAACGCACGCATAACATCTTGCACACACGTCAAATCCCATCACCAACTTTCGGAAGAGAAGGCCAGTTTGGCCGTTGGTATGGATGACACGTTACACATAGCATGCACCCTGCGTGAGAAATGGAAAGAATGAAGGAAGTAAGGAAACTGAGTGAACGATATTGACCGGATGACACGGGAAGCGACTGAATGATGCGCCGGCAGGCAGCTCTTCAGTCGACACTACCCAGGTAGGCAGCCCGTTGTGTAAACGAGAGTGTTTATTATATTATATGTAAAGCGCTTAGAGCCCTAAACTTTAGAGAACAGGCGCTATAAAAATTAACATTATTATTATCATTATCATTATTACACCATCTAAAAGATAATACAACACAGATGTAGTCCATGTGCAAGTCAAAAAAATGAGAGGAAGAAAAAAATATAAATGACACACAAAAACGAATACTACAACGCAGCCTGCACTTGTGATTTCCAGCGGCTACGGTGGTTTTCCGACTGCATTAGCTGTGTGGCTATTGCGGCAATGAAAGGGTTCATTATCACACGTAGTTTTTTTTTTGTTTTTTTTTTGTGCACAGTAGCTTAAGTCATCATGCATTTAAAAAAAAAATGCCCCACACAACAGCGTAAGACAATTATTACTGTTAATACCACCACCACCACCATCATCATCATTACCATTATCAATACCATCATCATCGCCACTAACACTGTTGCCACGACAACCATGCTGTTCAACAATCTTCTAACCCTTCTCCTTTCTCCCGTTTTATGTGCATAGCCGCCATCAGTACCACAGCTACTTTTGTATTATTATCACCAACAGTGGAAGTAATCCCCCCTTCGTTATTTCTTTTCAATACTTTTACCATCATCATTATCATGATTGTTATCATTGCTACGAGTGTTATCATCATCATTATCATGATTACCATTTTAACTCGCCTTGTCTCCTTCCCAACGGCCTCGTTGTCATTCAACGCCCATCCTGCGCCGAATTTGAGCAGATAAGTGATTGCTCATTCTCCGTTTTCATGGTCCTGAATGTTGTTTATCTTGCCTGAAGAAGACCTACGAGGTCGAAACGCGCCGTGTTTTGTCTTGTAATTTGTTTGCCCATGTTAATCGGTGGAGTTACTTTAAATCCCTTTTTAAAATCAGCGTTAGACAATGTTTCGCTTCCAGCACCAAGCCCCAGTCTGAAAAAGCTATAGTACCTAAACCTAATATAGCTTTACTGTAAATGTTTTCTCTTTCAGGGGCAGTAAAGAAAGGAACCATCCTCTTGCATTGTACTGTTAGATTCCTTTAACGTTAGATTTCAAGTTGCAAAGTGAGACGACTGCAGGTGGAAATCTAAACAAATCTTAAGTAAATGTTAGCGAACCGAAAAAAAAAAAAAAAAAAAAAAAAACCGTGGACAAACGAATCACAAGACAAAACACGACGCGTTTCGACCTCTTAGGTCTTCTTCAGGCAAAATACAAAACAATTAGGAGAACGAAAATGAACGAGCAATCTTCAATCACTTCAGCGCATTCAATCCACACACACACACACACACACACACACACACACACACACACACACACACACACACACACACACACACAAAAACCACACACGCGCGCACGCACACACATTTGGGGAGGGAGAAAGAGAGAGAGAGAGAGAGAGAGAGAGAGAGAGAGAGAGAGACAGACAGACAGACAGACAGACAGGCACAGACAGACAGACAGACAGACAAATAAACAGAGACAGAGACAGAGAGTGAGAGAGAGAGAGAGTGAGAGAGACAGAGACAGAGCGACAGAGAGAGAGAGAGTGACAGAGAGAGTGAGAGAGAGAAACAGAGGCAGACAGACAGACAGACACAGACAGACAAACAGAGAGAGAGAGAGAGAGAGAGAGAGAGAGAGAGAGAGAGAGAGAGAAGACAGACACAGACAGACGCACAGACAGACACATAGACGGAGACAGGCAGACTAGCAGAGAGACAGATCCAGAGAAAGCGTGTGAATTTTTACGTTGCATATGCTTTATTTCATATTTCTGTAAATCTAACCACTTTGCATTTGTGATCCGAGTATATTTGATTTGTTTCTTGGGAGTTTCGTTCCCACTTGTTTTAAGAGAACATAGAGCAAAACAAAACCTGACGGCATGTACCCGATAACAATACTCTCTCTCTCTCTCTCTCTCTCTCTCTCTCTCTCTCTCTCTCTCTCTCTCTCTCTCTCTCTCTCTCAAACCCCTTCTCTCCCTCAGAAAGAAGCGAAAGGTTTCAAAGTACGTAAAAGCGGAGAAAAGTCAGGGAAAGGTATATGACAGCAGGCAAAAGGAAGAAGAAGCAGGGATAGATGGAGAAAAATTGGAAACAGTATGTAAGAGTAAGAAGGAGAAGTTGGAAACAGTATGTAAAAGTAAAAAGGGAAAAGCTGAAAACAGTATGTACGAGTAAGAAGGAAAAGTTGGAAACAGTATGCAAAAGTAAAAAGGGAAAAGCTGAAAACAGTATGTACGAGTAAGAAGGAAAAGTTGGAAACAGCATGTAAGAGTAAGAAGGAAAAGTTGGAAACAGTATGCAAAAGTGAAAAAGGGAAAAGCTGGAAACAGTATGCAAAAGTGAAAAAGGGAAAAGCTGGAAACAGTATGCAAAAGTAGCGAACGGAATGTAAAAGTAAGGAAAGGTAGACAAAAGTAGGGCAAGTTAGACAGAAGGACGGTGCTGGCAGACAGAAGCAGAGAAAGGTTTGTGAAAGCAGGAGAAGCTATGCAAAACCAGAGAAAGGAAAGGGAGAAGATCACAGAGAACAGACAGAGAACAAGCGGAAACACAGGGAAAGCGAGGAAAACTGGAGGAAAGGGACAAAAAAAAAAATAGATGAAGGGAAGAAAAAGAAGAAAAGGAGGCGGGGGGAGGGGTGGGGTGGCAGGAACGGAGAAACTCGCAGTGAAAGGGAGAAACAAGGAAAGAAAGATACTGAAAAGAAGAAAAAAATTTTTAAAAAAGGAGGAAGAAAAGGCAAGGTTTTGATTTTTTTTTTTTTTTTAATTGAGAATTGGACGAAAGCGTAGAGGACAGGAGGAAAAAAGCAAAGTTAAGGATGAAAAAAGTACAGAAAGGGAGGCAAATCAGAGCAAAGGATGGGGGAAAAAAAGGAAAAAGGAGGAGAAGGACAGGGAGGGGGGGAGGGGGAGGGGGAGGGGGGTACAGAATGGGAAGAAAAATAAAGAAAGGGGAGTAAAAGTAGGGAAAAGTAGATTAAAACCTAAGTCGTAGGAAAAACCAGGGTCAAGCAGGCAAAGGGATTAAGACAGACAAAGGGAGAGAAACGACGAGAATGGGGCGAAAAGGTTGTGAAAGATGAGCGAAAAAAAAAAATTGAAAAAGGAGCAAAGTGAGAGAAAAGAAAGGAACGTAGGGAAATGAGAGGAAAAATACAGAAAGGGGGGGGGGGGGGGGGGGGGGGGGATGTGAAATGTGGAGAAAGAAGATAATCGTACAAAACATAGAAAAGAGAAAAAGACAGAGAGGGAAAAGGCATGAAAGATAGGGGCAATTGGTAGAAAACAACATCACGCGAAGAAATGGAGAGAAAAGCAGAAAACGATGGGGGGAAAAAAGTAGAGACCTGGGTAAAGAGGGAAGGTAGGACAAATTAGAGCATGGGGGTTGAAAGCAAAAGAAGAGAGGGAAAAGCACAGAAAGATACGAAAAGCAGAGAAAAGAGAAAAAAAAACCGAAAAAGAATGCGGAGAAGGAGTGGAAAAGGTGGAGAGAAAATCAGAGAAAGAGAACAAAAAGAGGAGAAAAGGGGGGGGGGGGGGGGGGGGTAAGGAAAGGAAGGAAAAACAGATACAAAAAGAAACAAGAGAAAGGAAGAAAAAGGAGAGGAGAGGTGAAAGAAGGAAAGAGGAGGAAGAAGTAAAAGGAAAAGTAGAGAAAGGAAGGAAAAGTAAGGAAAGACAGGTGAACGTCGAGAAAGATAAAAGTAGAGAAAGATCAAGAAAAGTAGAGGGAGGTAAAGGAACGTTGGGGAAAAGGAAAGAAAGGTGAAACAGGTCAGGGGAAGAAAAAAAAACAGTACAGAAAGATGCGCAATACTACAGGAGGGCGATACAAAAAAATTTGGAGGAATTCCAAACTAGAGAAAGGAAGGGAACTATAGAGAAAGGAACGGACATGTAGACAAAGGAAGGGAAGTATAGAGAAAGGAAGGGAAATGTACACAAAGGAAGGGAAATATAGAGAAAGGAAGGGAAATGTACACAAAGGAAGGGAAGTATAGAGAAAGGAAGGGAAATGTACACAAAGGAAGGGAAGTATAGAGAAAGGAAGGGAAATGTACACAAAGGAAGGGAAGTATAGAGAAAGGAAGGGAAATGTACACAAAGGAAGGGAAATATAGAGAAAGGAAGGGAAATGTACACAAAGGAAGGGAAGTATAGAGAAAGGAAGGGAAATGTACACAAAGGAAGGGAAGTATAGAGAAAGGAAGGGAAATGTACACAAAGGAAGGGAAGTATAGAGAAAGGAAGGGAAATGTACACAAAGGAGGGAAATATAGAGAAAGGAAGGAAATGTACACAAAGGAAGGGAAGTATAGAGAAAGGAAGGGAAATGTACACAAGGAAGGGAAGTATAGAGAAGGAAGGAATGTACACAAAGGAAGGGAAGTATAGAGAAAGGAAGGGAAATGTACACAAAGGAAGGGAAGTATAGAGAAAGGAAGGGAAATGTACACAAAGGAAGGGAAGTATAGAGAAAGGAAGGGAAATGTACACAAAGGAAGGGAAATATAGAGAAAGGGAAAGGGAAATGTACACAAGGAGGGAAATATGGGAAAGAAGGGAAATGTACACAAAGGAAGGGAATATATAGAGAAAGGAAGGGAAATGTACACAAAGGAAGGGAAATATAGAGAAAGGAAAAAGATGAAAAATGTATCGAAAACTAGAAAAAGATAGGAAAAAAAAGAAGAAACAAACAGGACTGATGAGAAAAAAAGTAGAACACTGTGGGTGGAAAGATAATAAAAAGTGAGAAAGATAGAAAGTAGAGAAAAGCAGAGGAAATAGGAAAAAGTAAAGAGAGAAAGGAAAGAGCAGGCAAAAAAAAAAGTTGAAAACAGCTCGGAGAAGAAGGGCATTTTAGACATGAAAACAATTCTGGATAACTGAATTGAAAACAATATGTCTGCAAAGTTCCAATAACCTTGAAATTTAATGACCAACTGTTGTATGGACACGTTTTATGTCTGGCGAAATTTTCTTCTTTTTTTTTTTTGACAATTTTTTTTCCCGCGTACGCAGGCTGATACTCCTGCGGACACTCACTGTATAGGCAGGCAAGGATTAATCCCATCTGCCCAACAAAGGCATGTGGAGTTTTGTGTGTAAGGCAGCCATACTCCAATTTCGGGGAATTTTTGACAGTTATAAGTTTTCACATTATTCATCGTAAAGTTTGTGTAACTAGTTTATTTCTCAAGTCTTTAAGCTGTTGTTTTTCTTTTTTTTTCCTCTCTCATTCAATTTACATACTGAGCATTGTTTTCACAGTTCCATGATCATTTAAGAATATCTGTGGTTACAATATGCTAAATCAGGAATATTTCAAAGTGTTGATATACATGCCAGTATGCTGATGAAGCATGAAGACTAGTATTTACATGTTAACAAACGATTG
>CM065739.1:54394753-54407253 GCA_033310375.1 Conus canariensis
GCGTGCATGTGTGTGTGTGCGTGTGTGTGTGTGTGTGTGTGTGTGTGTGCGTGCTTGCGTGCGTGTGTGAGCGTGCGTGTGTGCGTGAATGCGTGCGTGCGTGCGTGCGCGCGCGCACGTATGTGTATGTGTAAGTGTGTATACTCACATTAATTCGTGTTCCATTCTTCAGATTCGTCATTCTCACACAACATTCTCTGTGGAGACAATGATCTTTCTTCCGGCTAAACATCTTCAGTGACCCACTGCAAATTCTGTGGCTTCTATGGCACTTACCATGGCTAACGTTCACAGATTAGGAGCCAAAATATGAAGTCTGGCAGCAGGATGTTTATACTGGGAATCGTGCCATTCCTTTTCATCCGTTGGTTCTGTTAATTTTTCAGCTTTTCCTTCAGCCGTTTCCTTTTTTTCTAAGGTAAGGTAAGGTAAGGTAAGGTAAGTTAAGGTAAGGTAAGGTAATGTTGCTTATAGCCCAGCCGACTGCAAAGGGCCATCTGTTTTCGCTTTTCTCTCACCGTCTTTTCTTTCATCATCTACATACTGAATGAAATCTTCAGTTGGGTTCGGGGACATAAGCATGCAGTGGAGAGGAAGGTGAATTTTGCATTCATGATGAAGCTGAAGCACAGGCCCATAATACTACGTGCTTGTGGTGACAGGTTTCATTACGTTTCACTGTCCGTTTGTTTTCATAAAAATGGAAATAGAATATCTGAAAAGATTTTCCACACATGCCAGACATCTTAAGATTCTATAAAGTAACGGTAAAATTAAATCTAAGTTTACAAAACAAACAAACAGAAATTAAAAAATCGCTTTCGCTTGCAGATTGAAGGAAACGTTTTTTTTTTTTTTTTTTATTAGGCTTGGAGACATAAACATTTAAAGATAGGGAAGGCGAATTTTGCATTCATCATGACACAGTTAGAGGCACATAAGTCTACTTACTTGTGGTGAAGAATTTCGTTACATATTTAACTTTGTCCATTTTTTTTTCATAAACAAAGATACAAATGTCAGAAAAAACTGTCCACAAATGCAAAATGTCTTAAAATTCCATACAGTAACAGCAAAATTAAATCTAAATTTTAAAAAAGTATTTTTTTTTCTAAAATGAAAATGATTGAGTGTTTTTTTTTCATTAACACAACACTGTTAGTGTTAACACATCTATTTCATCTGGCATGTATAGTTCTCCCAAGCATTTATTTACGAAATCATATTGATGAAAATAACTTTCATGTTTGCGTATCGACGAAATAACTTTCAGATCTGCTACGTTTCATAAAATGATACTGAACGCTCCATGTTCATACATCCCGTAGGTTTGTTTTTATTGCCTGTACATTCCAATTATGACAGGCTGAGAGAAGAGATGGGGGAGCGTGGGGAGAGGGGAGCAGGTTGGGCTGTGAAAGCAGGATTGTCAATGAGCAACAAGGGATGGTTGGTATCCCTCGAATCCAACATATGATGAGTGTGAAACCTTCATCACCCCTTTCAAATCTCCTCGCCCCTATATTTGGGTCAGATATTCATTAAAACTTATAAACGATGCAATATGTCGGATGTTCATAAGAAAAACAACAACCTTAAAAACAATGCAATATGTAAGATATTCATAAAAACTATTCAACAATGCAGTATGTCAGATATTCATGAAACTTATAAACAATGCAGTATGTCAGATATTCATTAAACTTAAAAACAATGCAGTATGTCAGATATTCATAAAAACTTATAAACAATGCAATATGTCAGATATTCATTAAAAACTTATAAACAATGCCATGTCAGATATTCATTAAAAAAAATTATAAACAATGCAATCTGCCAAATATTCATAAAAACTTATAAACAATGCAGTATGTCAGATATTCATTAAACTTATAAACAATGCAGTATGTCAGATATTCATAAAAACTTATAAAGAATGCAATATGTCAGATAATCATAAAAACCTAAAAATAATGCAATATGTCAAATATTTATAAAAAAAAAATATATATATCTATATACAATGAAATATATCAGATATTTATTTAAAAAAATAAATAAATAAACGATGCAATGTAACAGTTTAACAACTAGGTGAGAGGCCAGGGGGGAAAAAAAGATGGCAGACCAAAGTTATCAGAAGACCGGAACCTTCCCAAATAACGTGACACAACGGGCACTAACCTCAACCATCCCTTTTCGCCCTTTTATGACCCATGACTGTGTGAGGTATACGTCCACCCATGACTCTCTGGAGGCTTGCTTCCCCACCTACCGCTATCACCCCCCCCCCCCCCCCCCCCCCCCCCCCCCTCATATTTTTTTCCACGTTTCTTTTTTTTTGAATAACTTCCTCGTGCAATATGATATCAGAGGGAATAGGCTTGTAATGGTTACGACCTTAACCGTCATATCAGGTTACATGCCTTGCATTTCCTGTTTCTCTGACAGACGGGCTATCGTTCGCGTACAGTTGTTCACCTCTTGTGGCTATAGTGAAGGTTGTAAGCGTCGTGGTGTACTGTAACGTGCTGTACTGTGTCGTATTCAAAACCGTCGACCATCCTTAAGCAATAATAGTACAATTAGCTACGGCTGATTTCAGTTATAACATGGTAATGACACACACACACACACACACACACACACACCACACACACACACACACACACACACATACATACACACACACACACACACATATATATATATATATATATATATATCTGAGAGAGAGAGAGAGAGAGAGAGAGAGAGAGAGAGAGCGAGAGAGAGAGAGAAACACACAGACAGTGAGATACAGAGAGAGAAAGAGAGATACACACAGAGAAACAGAAAACCCAGAGAGATACAGAGAAAGAAAGGGACAGACAGAGACAGGGAGATAGTGACAGAGATACAAAGAGACAGAGACAGAGAAAGACAGAGAGAAAGGGGAGGGAGACAGACAGACAGAGAGAGACAGCGAGGAGGAGTGTGTGTGTGTGTGTGCGTGTGTGGGGGGGGGGGGGTCAGAGGGGAGGGGGGGTGGAGGGGAGGGGGGGGGAAGAGGATGAAAAAGAACAGCAATGGGATGAAAAGAGGAGCCATGAGAAGATGAAGGGAGGAGTCAGAAACACAAAAATCCACGACACTTTTGACTCCCCCTCTCTGATTCTCTCCCGGGACACGCAGAAAAAAAGAAAAAGAAAAAAAAAGAGACAAACTTGTCAACCTTTCTATGCTGCAGAAGAAGAACAACCCAGAGAATTCCCACGTGTCCGCCAACACCACCGCTCTTAACTGGTCTGGCCATTAGTCAGCATCGTCTGCGAGTGATTCAGAAAAGTGCCTACAGCCATTTCGGATCAGATGACGGTCTAACGACAGATTTGAGGTACCTTAGCCAATCCCTAAAGTAATTTACTCATAGTGGGAAGACTAAAACAGTTGGTCGACTGATTCTTTCCCTGCACACATTGTTTTCTGTCATTCTCACTTTTCTATCCTTCACTTGCCTCCCTTGCGGGTTCCTTGGATTGGGATGTTCCAGCCACAGGCGTTGGAAGCACCGCAGAATTACAGGCAATGTTCTGGATTGGGTGCCTCAGGACGACTACCACCACAACTGCTGAAAACCCGGCATTCTGAGGAGATGAGCTGAGGAGTCAGAGACACATAGATACAATGAGAGAGGGAGAGACAGAGAGGAGAGAGAGAGAGAGAGGAGAGAGAGAGAGAGAGAGAGAGAGAGAGAGAGAGATCTAGAGACAGAGAGACAGAGACAGAGATACAGAGAGAGACAGACAGACAGAAAGAAAGACACACACACACACAGAAGAGAGAGAGAGAGAGAGAGAGAGAGAGAGAAAGAGAGGGGAAGAGAGAGAGAGAGAGAGAGAGAGAGAGAGAGAGAGAGAGAGAGAAACAGAGATACAGAGAGACAGACAGACAGACAGAAAGAAAGACAGAGAGAGAGAGAGAGAGAGAGGGAGAGAAGTACAGAAACACAAAGAGAAGAGACAGAGAAAGAGTGAGAGAGAGAGAGAGAGAGAAGAGAGAGAGAGAGAGAGAGAGAGGTGGGGGAAGAAAGAAAGAGAGACAGAGAGAGAGGGGGGGGAGAAAGAAAGACAGAGAGAAAGAGAGAGACAGAGAGAGAGAGACTGAGACAGAGAGAGAGAGAGCGTGGGAGAAGGGGGGGGGGGGGGGGTGGGGGTGGGGGGGGGGGAGGGCGAGAAGAAGAAGAAAAATAACAGCAATGAGACGAAAAGAGGAGCCATGAGAAGTTGAGCTGATGAGTCAGAAACACAAGAACCCAGGACACCTTTGATTCCCCCTCTCTGATTCTCTCCAGGGACACGCGGGGAGGAGGGGGGAGGGGGGGGGGGACAAGCACCTTTTTCCACCTTCCTGAGCTGCAGAAGAAGAACCACCCAAAGAATTCCCATGTGTCCGCCAACACCACCGCTCTTAACTGATCTGGCTGTTAGTCGGCATCGTCTGCGGGTGATTCAGAAAACTGCCGATGGCTATTTCCGATCAGATGGCGGTCTAACGACAGATTTGAGGTACCCAAGCCAATCCCTAAAGTAATTTACCCAAGGTGGGGACGACTAAAACAGTTGGTCGACCGATTCTTTCCCTGCACACACTGTTCTCTCTGTCTCACTTTTCTATCCTTCACTTGCCTCCCTTGGGGGTTCGTTGGGTTGGGATGTTCCAGCCACAGGCGTTGGAAGCACCGCAGAATTACAAGCAGTGTTCTGCATTGGGTGCTGCAGGAGGACTGCCACCACAACTGTAGGAAACTGGGCTCACTGAGCAGATAAGCTGAGGAGTCAGAGAGAAGAGAGAGAGAGAGAGAAGAGAGAGAGAGAGAGAGAGAGAGAGAGGACAGGGACATACGCAGAGAGACAGGGGCAAAGACATACAGAGTGAGACAGACAGACAAACAATGACAGAGACACGAGAGAAGAGACAAGGACAGAGAGAGAGAGAGAGGGGAAAGAGAGAGATAGACAGACAGACAGACAGGCAGGCAGAGACACAGACACAGACTGAAAGCTGAGGAGTCAGAAATACATGAATCCAGAACACTTTTGATCACCCCTCTATGATTCTCTTCAGGGACGCGCGGGGGACCAAAAAAAAAAAAAAAGGCAACTTTTTCAACCTTTCTTGCGCTGCAGAAAACAACCCAGAGAATCCCCACTGGTCCGCCAACACCGCCGCTCTTAACTGGTCTAGCTGTTAGGCAGTGTCGTCTGCGGGTGATTCAGGAAACGGCCGATGGCTATTTCCGACCAGGAGACGGTCTAACGACAGGTCTGAGGCACCCTTTGCTAATCCCTAAAGTAATTTACTCATAGTGGGAAGACTAAAACATTTGGTCGACTGATTCTTTCCCTGCGCACATTGTTCTCTCTTACTGACTTTTCTATCCTTCACTTGCCTCCCTTGGGGGTTCGTTGGATTGGGATGTTCCAGCCACAGGCGTTGGAAGCACCGCAGAAGTACAGTGTTCTGCATTGGGTGCCGCCGGAAGACTGCCACTACAACTGTTGAAAACCAGGCATACTGAGAAGTCCTCTTTCAGTTCAGTTCAGTTATTTAGCGGTGCATTCCATGTCATGTACCACTCACTGTGAGAAACATATTCTTTTAGAGTGTTGGGACTTGCATGGTGTGAGACATGAACACTTTACAGCAGACTCTATGAAAGCCTTGTTCAGAGATGTCCCACCTGATGTAATCCTTGAATATCTGAAGGAGATCAACATTTTTTCATCTGATCTAAGATTTGACGGAAGAAAGATTTTTGACGAAGTTTCCGGTGTGGATTTAGGTGTATTTTGAAGGATTGTGTGAAAGATTTTTTTAAAAATAACTTGTGACTTGACACGGTGACAGCCCTGAAATGGCCCTTTGCGGTCGGCTGGGCTATAAGCAACATTTTCTTACCTTAGTGGTCATTTTAACGTATGTACATCATCGATGATAATAAACTATATTAAAAGGCAACAGAGATCATTGAGCATGTCAGACCTACTGTCTCTGACCATTTTCTCTCACCTAACTCCTTTGCATATTAGAATCTAGACACTCCACTTAGAACACTTCTGAAAATGCTCTAAAAAATCACAACAGTCTGCACAACTCTGACTGGGGAATAATGTGTGTGATGACCGTAATACGTTTGTCATATAAAACATGCCAAATGGTTTCAAAATATTCATACCTTTCAATTTGTATCGCCCAGATAAAACTGGGCAGTCTACAACTATATGATGGACAGAAATTTTCCCTCACATATTATACATCTAATATCAGCAGAGAGTTCTCATCTGAAAGACGAAAGTCTGAAAGGCAGCAGCGAATAGTTCTGTTCAAAATACGGAACTCGAGTAAATCCCCGATACTGTCAACGAAGGATTCAATTCTTATGTTTCGATCTTTTAAATCCCGTCTTCCCTTCCTCCTCCTTCCAACACACCTCCTAAATCATTATTGTTGTCACTGACAAACCGTTCACCCATGCTCGTTTCTCCCTGCTTCATGTTTACTTCCGTTGTTTGTTGTCGCCCTGCCTCCTGAAGAAAACAAACAGGTCAAGGTTTGTTTCTTTCAGTCTTGTTGTGTTGATCTCACCGCTAATTACTTTGAAATCTTTTGTTTTCTTGCTTCGATCAGCGCCTGCAGTCACTGTGCTTTGAGAGTCACCATCGTGAAGTTCACATTCAGACATGGTACATTTAAAACCAACAGTCCATCGCTACCTGTGTCTGTGGCAACATCAGTCACCTTTCCTATCTTTTTCCTTACCAAGAGAAGGTAAAGTGTTTGGCTTTCAAACACCGAATGATCACTTGAAAATGTACTATTGAACGATTCACGAATGTTCAGGAACAGCTTGATGTTTACTGTTTTTCAGCTAAGTTCAGAATGGACCTTTCAAAGCGTGGACGCTCCCCAAATTTGCGTAACTAGCCCGATTCATGAACTGAATCCCCGAACTACCACAGAAGACACTTGTGTTAACAAAATTAAACAACTTCGGTGGAAAGACTGGGTCAAGAAGCGGTTGTCTGTCATACCCACCCAGCTTGCTCCTGGGCATGTGCTGTTGATGTTGATGCTGACGTTGTCTGTCATACCCACCCAGCCTGCTCCTGGGCATGTGCTGTTGATGTTGATGCTGACTTTGTCTGTCATACCCATCCAGCCTGCTCCTGGGCATGTGCTGTGTTGATGTTGATGCTGATTGACTTGTCATACCCACCCAGCTTGCTCCTGGGCATGTGCTGTTGATGTTGATGCTGACTTTGTCTGTCATACCCACCCAGCTTGCTCCTGGGCATGTGCTGTTGATGTTGATGCTGACTTTGTCTGTCATACCCACCCAGCTTGCTCCTGGGCATGTGCTGTTGATGTTGATGCTGACTTTGTCTGTCATACCCACCCAGCCTGCTCCTGGGCATGTGCTGTTGATGTTGATGCTGACTTGTCTGTCATACCCACCCAGCCTGCTCCTGGGCATGTGCTGTTGATGTTGATGCTGACTTTGTCTGTCATACCCATCCAGCCTGCTCCTGGGCATGTGCTGTTGATGTTGATGCTGACTTTGTTGTCATACCCACCCAGCCTGCTCCTGGGCATGTGCTGTTGATGTTGATGCTGACTTTGTCATACCCACAGCCATCTGGCCACTGACTTGCATCGTGGGGCATGTGCTGTTGATGTTGATGCTGACTCTGTGTCAGCTGGGCCTTCTGGCAGCAGCACGGGACCACTATGTCACATTCAAGCACGCACGCACTCACGCACGCACACAGACACACACACACACACACACACACACACACACACACACACACACACACACACGCACACACACCCTCCCCCACCCCACACGCAAAAGAGACAAATTATTCCAACGGCTGCAGTGAAATCACGTCATTTTTCTTTTTTTTCTTTTTTACAAAGTCTAAAAGTTTAAGACCTAGCCCGCCACCACCAAACGATGCTATCTCCCCCCCCCCCCCCCCCACCACCTCTTTTGTCTGAATGTCCTGTTTGGAACTAACAATGTCTGTCACCTTCCTCCAACACCACCTCCCTCTCCCTCCACCCCTTCGCTACTGCTGTCAGATTTTCTAACCCAAACCTCCCCCCATCCCCTCTCCCTCTCAGCTAACAATCTCCCACTTCTCCCACCCTGTCAGTGCATTCTGTCACGAAAGTCATTCCCGCTCTCTGACCATCAGGGTAGTCTTTGGTGATGCTGTAGATGGCGGGGAACAGGAAGAGAAGGATGGGGAGGGAGTGGAGAAATGCAGTAAAGGGGGCCGGGGATCGGGCGGAGCCGGGTTAGAATGCTAGTACACAACATTCACACACACGAATCCCCAATGATACGCACATGCGCAATCTGTCAGTCTGTCTGTCTGTCTCTCTTTCTCCGTGAATGTCTGTCTGTCTGTCTGTCTGTCTGTCTGTCTGTCTGTCTCTCTCTCTCTCTCTCTCTCTCTCTCTCTCTCTCTCCGTTCCATGTCTGTTGTCTCACTCTTCATGATCTGTGGTGTCAGGAACTGTGCTCAAGTTTCTGTGGTTTGATATGTGTGTGTGTGTGTGTGTGTGTGTGTGTGTGTGTGTGTGTGTGTGTGTGTGTGTGTGTGTGTGTGCGTGCGTGCGTGCGTGCGTGCGTGCGTGCGTGCGTGCGTGCGTGTGTGTGTGTGAATGCCAAACGCCAGATTCTCAATTTGCCATCCGCAACTGCAAGAAAGGAATAGAAGGAAACTAGCTGACTAAACAGATCGCAAACTAGACGTGGTGATAGGAAAGAGCACACAGGAGCACGACCTCGCCACACAATCAAAGATGAAGACACCTCCTCAAAAGTTCAGATGCCAGCGAAAGATGGATATCATCTGGACGAGAACGACAATCTGAAGAAACAGATGTAGGTTGCCGCTAAAGCTGAGAGGAAAATGGCCAAGAAAATCTCAAAAAAGACCTCAAAGTCCAGCTCAGAGCCATCAGCAAAAAGGAATCAACCAGAAGGAAAAAGAGCTAAAAGAATAAAACGCAAGACTGCTTCCTCAGAGATCTCCCTTCCACTTCGCCAGAAAACTGCTGGAGCAGCCAGAATCAGAAACTCTCCCCAATGGACAGATAAACTCTTGAACAGTATCACAGGAAAACAGTTTCCGACACCAAGACCAAAGCACCACCTAAAATCCAGGGCTTGGCGTGGCCTGCGCTGCAGCACCAGAGAGAAAAAAAGCTCAATGACAAGCCACCGATACTGGATGATGAGGTAACAAAAAAGTGTTGAAGAAAGCTAGAGCCGAACGTACGCCTGCAACTAATGGAACGTCCTGTCTGCGGCATAAGAAATGTCCCCATGTCCTTCAGCTGATCTACGATCTGATAAGATCAGCTTGGAAGGAACTAAAGATCAGCGACCACTGGGTGATAGCTGATGGAGTGTACATCCCTAAAGAGCAAATGTACATCCCTAAAGAGCAAATGTACATCCCTAAAGAGCCAAAATTGAGGGCCATCAACCAGTTCGGACCAAGATCACGTCTGAACGTTGGGGGAAACATCTTACCCTCTGCCACGACATCCAGGCTGACTAAAACCCTTACTGAAAAGGAGCACTTGTCCAAAAAAGGAGGGATCCTGACCAGTGTCTGGCTGTGCAGAACATGTCACTGTGATTACGGAAGCAATCCAAAGAGCTAGGGCAGAGCAAACGACACTGACGAGGTGTGGCTCAGTCTGGCAAATACATAGAGAGCAGGAACAATTTGATGTTTGATGTTTACTATTTTAAATGCTGTACCATACCTTCAATCAGAGAGTGGCGTGAGTGAGTGAGTGAGTGAGTGAGTGAGTGAGTGTGTGTGTGTGTGTGTGTGTGTGTGTGTGTGTGTGTGTGTGTGTGTGTGTGTGTGTGTGTGTCCCTTCGGATGTATCATGTCCCAAAAACCGTCTGTGAAATGCTGAAGAACTACTTCCAAGACGTCTCAACGTGGTTCTCCACAAAGGAACACACAACAGACTGATCAGTCTGGAAGCTGGCACAGCGATAAGCGGTAACATTTTCCCAAGACTATCCGTGTCGGCAATGGAGGCCATCTTGAAAGCAGCCATGAGCTACGGGATCAGCAGAGCTCGTGGATGGATAACAAATGCCTTCATGGATGACTCAACAGTCGGTTCCAGCAAGGAAGACGACAAAACACATGAAATACCAAGCAGGTACACAAGTTAGCTGCTTCACCGAGGACGAGTTTCAACGAATCGTGAAACTTCTTCCTGCGGAGAGGAAAAGTACTTGATTAGTTACGTTTGCTACAAAAACCCAAAGCATTCTAACCGTGTCAGAAAAACTAGCTGCGAGCCTTGGAAGGTGGATGATGATTACATGAAAGACACAAGGAGAAAGAAAATCCCTACGATTGCAGAAGAAAGCCTGCAGAGAATAGAACAGTATGGTCTCCCTGGCAAATACAATGTCTGGTGTCTTCGATTCATGCTGATCCCGAAGCGCCTCTAATCATTTCTGACCTAGAACATCAGTACTAGCATGGTGGAATCAATGGAGGGCAACATCAACAAGTATATTAGTAAGTAACTCAGTATCCCACCTAATTTCACTGACGTTGAACTTTACTGTCACCAATCAAAATTTAATCAATCATTAAGGATTGCAAAAGGGTAGGGGGGGGGGGAGGGGGATCGATCGAAAGGGAAGAAAGATGAACTCCTGAAGGCTTAAGTTTTTTCAGTTTGATCAAATGTTCGAAAGCGATGTGAGTAAGACATCGATCTACAAAGACAACGATAGCAACGTGAGTGAGACATCGATCTACGAAGGCAATGATAGCGACGTGGGTTTACAATATCGATCCACAAGACAAAGATAGCCACTTAGGTAAAACACCGATATACAAAGGCAAAGACAGCGACGATGGTAAAACATCGATCTATAAAGGCAATGATAGCGACGTGGGAAAAAGACGTCGATCTATAACGGCAATGATAGCGACGATGCTAAGATATCGATCTACAACGACAATGATAGCCACGTGAATGAGACATCGATCTATAACGGCCATGATAGCAACGTGAGTGAGACATCGATCTATAAAGGCAATAATAGCGATGTGGAAGAAAGACATCGATCTATAAAGACAACGATAGCGACGTGAGTAAGATATCGATCTATAAAGGCAATGATAGCGATGTGGGAAAAAGACATCGATCTATAAAGACAATGAGAGCGATGTGAGTAAGATATCGATCTATAAAGGCAATGATAGCGACGTGGGAAAAAGACATCGATCTATAAAGACAATGATAGCGATGTGAGTAAGGTATCGATCTATAAAGGCAATGATAGCGACGTGGGAAAAAGACATCGATCTACAAAGGCAATGATCGCGACGATGGAAAGAGATCGATCTATAAAGATAATAAGCAACGACAGCGTTGTAGATAAGACATCGATCTTCAACGGCAATGATAGCGATGTGGCTGAGACATCGATCTACGAGGGCAACGATAGCATCGATCTGCAAAGGAAACAGTAGATCGATCTACAAAGGCAATGATAGCATCCATCTGCAAAGACAATGCCCGGAGACGCCCACCCACGCAGACGGTGCGTGTCGGAATCCCGGCTGAGGGCGGAAGGCCACGTGGGGATCGTGCTCTAGATGATGGCCGTCCCAATTACGACGTAAGCAGTCCATTGCATGGGGGTGGGGGTGGGGGTGGGGGTTCTTCTCTGAAGACCTGATGCTACAATCTCCTTAGAGTTTCTTCCTACTGCTAATTACACAATTCAGGTACAGGCTTTAGCTTGATCCGATTAAGCGTTTGTATTCTCTCTCTCTCTCTCTCTCTCTCTCTCTCTCTCTCTCTCGTAAACACATAACAACAACACATACACACACACAAACACACATACACACACACGCACGCACGCACACACACACACACACACACACACACACACACGCACACACACACACAAACACATAAGCCAGAGAGACAGACAGACAAAGACAGAGACAGACAGACAGAGAGAGGGAGAGAGAAGGGGGACGCGAGGGGAGAAGCAGTGGAAGGGTGAGAGGGGGGGGGTGAGGAGGAGAAGGATTAATGATGATGAGGGAAGCACGGACGCACTAACTGCGCCACGCTACACCCATGTTCCACACACGCCGCACTGTTGTCAACACGACAGCCGCGAACAGACATTCAGAACGAGCACCGACGGATGAGACGGTATTACTTTTTCACTTTTTTTCTTTTTATTTTTTAATCCTTACAACCAAGCGCTCAGATTCCGATAAAGGCAAAAGAAACACGCACAGTGTTATTCCTGATCAGAATCTTGTGGGAAAGTAACAGACATAAATACTATTCTTTAGAAATGTAGATGTCTTCCAATATTTTTCCACGTATTGTTGTATTCCTACGAATTTTTCTTGGATTACTGTAACAGT
>CM065739.1:54417253-54422253 GCA_033310375.1 Conus canariensis
AGATTACTGCGTAAAAAAAAACAGACCAGTAGAGATTCACAGTTTTCAGCTCACGCTTCAGCTGACCAAAATCTTTGAAAAGAAAACATGCACATGTTCCAAAATCTTTGAAAAGAAAACATGCACATGTTCCAAAATCTTTGAAAAGAAAACATGCACATGTTCCAAAATCTTTGAAAGAGAAGCACGCCAATATTCTAGCCGTCGAACCATTTTGATAAGCCATAAAGGTTTCACATTTGGCTCTGAAAATGCTTGGCGTCAGACAGAGAGAGAGAGAGAGAGAGAGAGAGAGAGAGAGAGACGAGAGAAGAGACAGAGACAGAGAGATAGAGACAGAGAGAGAGGGAGAGCGAGAGAGAGCGAGAGCGAGAGAGAGAGAGAGAGAGAGAGAGTCTGAACGTGGAAATCTAACGAACGTATGCCAACTGAAATTTTCATGGGAGGAACACAAACTTACACATTACATGTGTGATTTATCACAGGATATGTTAGGAACAAGAACAATAACCACAGAAAGAACGTAACTGGACCATGACAGTGACACTCGGGTGTGACAAAATCAGATATAAAATGCGCTGTATAGAGACACTGTACATAAACATTTTGACTCAAAACACGTCTTGTCCGGTGCTAAGTTTGTCTGTGTCCTTGCGGTAACTAACCCCCTCTCTCTCGAAATTTTGCCTCATTTTCCGCCCTCAGTCACTCTGTTTTGAAACCCGAAACACGCGTTTGAATTCGCGATAAATGTTTCTTTAAATGCAAAGATAAGGAATTTAGTCAAACTGACTATTCGTCCTTGCAGTTTACATGTGACTCTAACTTATTAATTTTACTTCATATTTTCACCAGCAGTCACGTTAATTGCGGCTATCTGATTGTACAAAAGACACTTGGAACGCTAAATGGATTTCATCTCCATGCAGGTTTAAGAACCCAGGACGTGCCGTGTTTTCAGTAGTTGGTGAAAAGCCATATCTGTGTACATTTCACTCAGACACTTCCATTCCAGATTGTGTCCAAACATTCCTCTATCCTTCTACATACAAAACACCGATACAGTTTTCTCTTGAAATCATCTTTTTTTTTTTTTTTTTACTTTACAAGAACTGACGTGGACAAGTGTCTAACTGATTTCATCACTTTTGGCACAAGTTACTCATTTTTGTTTCATTTTCTTATAAAGCCTTCTTCATTCTGATAATCCAAACTCCATACTCATGGAAAGCCAGTATCACATAAACCATTCGTAAGATGGGAGAAACGTGTTACAAGTCCTTCCTTACGCATAGGCAGCACCACTAAACGCTTTCCTTTGAAAATTTGGTTTCCAGTTGTTTCAGCAACCTCAACTAGGACACAGTACACCGACTAGCCGCTGTTACAGTAAAAAAAAAAAAAAAGAATAAATGGTCCAAGTTCTCTACATTCTACGTTGTTAGTTGATTTGTTTCTTACATGTCAAAGTATTGTGCACTCATACAGCTGCACATATTCCGGCTGATGGTGCACATCGTAACTCACAACTTTCAAAGCCGGGAGAGGCAAAGGGACAACCTGTGCATTAATAAATAAATTAAAAAAAAAAAAAAGCTTGAAGGAAATGTACGGTGAATTCCATTGTTTTTTTTTCAGCGTGCACAAGATGTGGTTTGTGTACATAGCTTTCCTCCAAGTTTTCAGTTCTTGCATGCCAAGTGAGAAACTATGTTTAGTCGAAAATGCGAAGGCGTAAAGCATTTGCACAAATTGACTACTTCCGGCAGATAGCCGTTAAGAAACGGGAGAGAGAGAGAGAGAGAGAGAGAGAGAGAGAGAGAAGGGGGGGAGAGGGGACCTGAAGAGAACGAGAGGCGTGGCCTAATTGTCGGTTACGGAACCCTCACTCTCCAATCAATAACGGTCAACGGCTTCGGCCCGGGACCGTACTGCACGTGAAAAACGACACCGACTCTGCACTGTTAGGAATCTCACCACTTCCTCCCCATGCACCAGCCGAATCTTCCCCATATCCCCCTCCTCATCCCCCCTCCCCCTCAGCCTGCCCTCCCGCCTCTCCACCCTCTCTTCCTCCCTCCCCCCTCCCTCCCACACACGCATACACTCGTGCGAAGCCTTATCCCCCATACCGCGCTTTTGAAAGTTCATCATCACGTCTGCGCATGCGCCAGAAAAGCTTCATATACGAACCCTCTGCTCTGTACGGGCCTCTTAAAACTTCCCCTCACCTAGCGTGCGAACTTAGGGACAGTACAGTGGGGGTTTTTTTTAGGACAAAAAAAGCTAAAGACGTCCTCGCCAAGACTTTGTTCTCCAAACTTTTGAGGTCCAGTGGTGTGACCCGTGAAAAAACAAAGAAGAGAGAAGACACGGATGAGTGGGATGGTCCTGTAACCGGTGTGTCGTCGGGGGTTCGAGGAATGGAATGGCCCAAACGCAGCGTGTGAACAGCCCCTGGCTTTTGTGACGTGAGGAGGAAAGCGTTAGGTTCCAGTCTTCCATTCATTCAGGGTATTCTGGGTTTCCCCCCCTCGGTGGTGCTGTCGTCTCCGTTCACCTAAACGCTAAGGTGACTGACATCGTCTGCACCAATTATAGCCGTTTGAAATTTTCTTCTTTATATGCACTTTTTGTCTTTTTCTTCTTTTTTTTTTTCCTTTTCGTTTAAACGTTTGGATTTTCGTCTTTATACGAACTGTCTTTTTCTTTCTTTCTTTTTTCTTTTTAAACGTTTGGATTTTCTTCTTTATGCGCACTTTTTGTCTTTTTCTTTTTTTTTTCTTTTAAATGTTTGAATTTTCTTTTTTACATGCATTTCTTTGTGTCTGTGCCTGTGTGCTTTTAATTTTTCCATTCACGTTTCTTTATTTCCTTGACCTCCCCTCTCCCCCCTTTCCTCCCTCCCTCCTTACCCAATTTCCTTGACATTTTTGTTTCGGCGAGTTCACTCTTCCTGCTGCTATTCTTTCTTTTTTTTTTGTATGTTGTTCCTATCTTTATCTTGATTTGTTATTCCATTTTTGTTTTAACATGAGTCTGTTCCACGCCCTCCCTTCTGTCCCCCCCCCTTCCCCCACCCCTAACACCATCATCCTCAACCTCCTGTCCAGTCAACTACCCAAACATTGATTTTATTGTTGTCCTTTGCAGTATAATGTCATATTGATTTTATTGTTGTCCTTTGCAGTGTCATGTTATATTGCTTTTATTGTTGTCCTTTGCAGTATCATGTCATATTGGTTTTATTGTTGTCCTTTGCATTATCATGTCATATTGCTTTTATTGCTGTCCTTTGCAACATCATGTCATATTGCTTTTATTGTTGTCCTTTGCAATGTCATGTCATATTGGTTTTATTGTTGTCCTTTGCAACATCATGTCATATTGTTCATCGCCTTGCATTCTTGTTTGGGATCTACAAACATTATTGGGTTTTTTTTTGCCCTTTCGATATTATCTTTTTTTCTGTGGCAGTGATTTTTGGTCGTTTTATATAGCATGTTACTCTTCTTCCCATTTCCTGAAACGTTCGTTTGTTTCGTCTGATCGTAAGTTTGAGATCTTCATGAAGATATGTTGTATCGCAATTATTTTGGAAGGGATTATATGAATAGTGCATGCTCTCTCTCTCTCTCTCTCTCTGTGAGTCACTTTACGTCTGTTCAATAAATGTCTAACATTCTCCAAGAGCATTACAACATACCAGCCACTGCTGGTTTTGATGCAATTTTTTTTTCTTTTATCATCACTGACCACAACTTACTTCCTTCCATTGTTGTTGACCACAACGTTTTCGCATGAGGTTTGTTAACCCATTACTTATAGACTAGACAGACCTCGCTGAAATCGCTTTCAAAGTGGGAAAGGATGGATGGACGGGGGGGGGGTAGGACGTTTTCCAACATTTTGGATTCATTTTAGGTCGTGCCTATTCCCAGCGAACGGTTGTGTAACTTTATTGTCACCAGGGATTATTTTGTGTGAATTCGGGACTGTTTTCCCGGAGGAAAATTACATCATCATAGTACAGACGAGACAGAAGTCAAGAACATTACTATCACCTTAGCAACCTTTTGATATCAAGATGCGTCACAGAGGATTGTTCCGCCACGAGAACTGTCGTGTCACTTTTCCTTCATGATGGAAAGCAAAAGGGGTTTTGCTCTTATAGTGTATGTGGGGTAGTTTCCCTTTTTTCTACCTTTGCCAAGATTATATCTTCAACCTTGTATGTTAGTTTGTCTGTCTGTCTATCAGCAAAATGACACAAAAACTGCTGAAGATATATTTTCAATGGAACCTGTGTAAACACAAAATGTGGTCAAAGGACGTACCTTCAAATTTTCCTGCAAAAACCGTTACGAATATTTTGATCAAACAGCAATTTTGATAACGTTATTCTAAACTTTCCACTCAACAGGAACTTTGTGGAATTACTCTGCTTTTTTAATTTGTTTTTAATCGTTTGATAACTATCTATACAGCTATATATTTCCATCGAATGTGAAAACTTTCTAGTGATATAAATGTTATAATACCGTATTTCTTTACATCCTATTTAGAAATGTAATGGGAAGTAACGGTTTTATTCCGTACGCACTATTATTTCCCCTGACGAAAAAAAATTTGTGTTCGCTCATGAACTGAATGTTCCGTACATGTTTCTTTTCTTCTTTTTTTTTTCTTTTTTTTTTTGGGGGGGGGGGGGGGTTGAAATTAATGAAGAGGATAACGGCCAACTTACCGAACTTGTTTCCTCTCGCGTTAAAACGAAAATCATTCTGGGGGGTGAGGGTAGACGAGTAACACTTTAGAGTGGACCTGGATCATAGGGTTGATCCAGGATCCGTCCCATCTTGGCGTAAGTTTGTGCTATCTCTGGTCTTTCCGTGTGTGTGTGTGTGTGTGTGTGTGTGTGTGTGTGTGTGTGTGTGTGAGGAGGGAAGGGGGAGGAGAAAGGGAGGAGAGAAGAGAGAGAGAGAGAGAGAGAGAGAGAG
>CM065739.1:54437253-54482253 GCA_033310375.1 Conus canariensis
GTCCGCAGGAGTATCAGCCTGCGTACGCAGAAAAAGAATGGCAGATATTCTTCAACAGGCGCCAACAGATGATCTTACGAACGCAAGTAGTCACGTTCACACGACTCTTGTGACACTGACTGATCCTGCCAGCAGGTACTAGAATTAGGCATTGTTGTTGTTGTGTGTTGTTGTTGTTGTTGTTGTCGTACCCTGGCTAAAAGACTCCTGGGATCATCCGAACAGCCGAAGCACTTGAACATTATGGTACAAATGCATCAGCTGGGGATAAGAACATTACGTGTGTGACCGTTTCTGATTACCCCGCCACGTGGGCAGCCACACTCCGACTTCGGGGGATTTTGGAGACTGATAATGTTATGCTAGGAGCTTGTCACAACTGAAGACAATCCCCGCATAACTATGCTGAGCATAGCAACATTTTGACGTAGCCTTGGTGTTCTAGCCCATCTCAATTGGCCTGACACAGACTTAAGCCAAGGCATTAAATCGATGTTGAATTGGTTTCAAAGTATATCAGTGCTATCAGCACCTGATTTTATGTATGATAAGTAGTTTTTACTGGAATGGGACGAAGAAAATGAGCAGTATGTGTACAGTTAGAATATCAGCTGAGCGCACGCTTGAACAGGTTCAGAAAATGACAAATCCCGATGGTTTTCGTTTGATATATCGGTTCCTTGTGCTGAACATGAACATCCCGGCGAAACTTCAACCTGCGCTTGGGTTCCTGAGTAATATTTGCGACTTACACGGGGCAATTGACCAGAAGCAAGTCAGGTGTTCACACACACACACACACACACACACACACACACACACACACACACACACACACTCACACACACACACACCACACACACACACACACACACACACACACACACACACACACACACACACACACGGAAAGATAACGCCTCTCTTTCTCTTTTGTGAGGTGCCTTCAACTCGGTGACAGCCCTGATATGGCCCTTTGCGGTCGGCTGGGCTATAAGCGACATTACCTTACCTCTCTTTCCGTTGCAAATAGAGTTACCTTTTCTCATTTTATGGGTCAAACAAACAGACCTAAACAGTTAGATATTTCATTTTAAGCGCGCGCTAGGTTAGCGATCAGGATATTGACTGCATTACAAGCAGTTTCACATCCATGTTTTAGCTTTTTTTTCTCTCTCTCTCTCTCTGATTCAACTGTTAAGCTAACTGACAAAGCAGACTTGCTTTAGGTGTGTCCACCAGCGGCATCTGTCCCACAAAAACGGCGGGGTCACTCTCGCTGAAAGCGAGCTCTTCCACAGATTACCTCCCTTTCAGACTTTCGAACATCGTCTACTAAGTCACTTCCACTGACTTTCGATCTTGTTGGTTCACCATGCACGCAGCGATATCAGTTGTACTGTAATACAGTGATATCAGTTGTACTGTACTACAGTGATACCAGTTATACTATACTACAGTGATACCAAGTGTACTGTACTACAGTGATACCAGTTGTACTGTAATACAGTGATACCAGTTATACCGTACTACAGTGATATCAGTTGTACAGTGATACCAGTTGTACTGTACTACAGTAATACCAGTTGTACTGTAATACAGTGATACCAGTTGTACTGTAATACAGTGGTATCAGTTGTACTGTAATACAGTGATATCAGTCTGATATGCCCCTGCTTTCCAGAGATGCAAAAAAAAAGCCTTCCTCGTCAAGACTTACCAGCGGCTTCGGTCTTCAATCGAGGCCTCAGTTTCTCTTGGCGGAATGCTGCTACACTCCAGACTGTCTTTGATACGGTCCTTGCATGGCGTGTTTGAGCAGCCTGTCTTCCTATGGCCCTGAGAAAATGTTCTGCACAGGATCGGTCATGGCATGCGGGAAGTGTCCATGCGTATCACACGCTTTGCCCATCATCTCAGCTCGGCCTTCAGAATCATGGCCTAAATGCTGACAAGGCTAGCTCTGTCCAGAATCTCTATGTCGGTCACCTTGTCCTTCCATTTAATGTCACAAATTGAGGGTAAGGGTATCGAGAACAAGGTACACCCGAAGGTGCTGGTAGGACCCAGCGAAGCACTGTCCTCAGCAATCTTGGGAGCAGTCTTGCATATGCTCCTGGAACAGCGTGAAACATTCACCGCCGTAGATGAGGCATGTGATGAACAAGACTGCCTTTTACTCTTTGGCGTTGTTTGACAGCTTCACGTTCTTGTGGTTCAGCACATGACAGCAGAGGCAGCCTGAAGATTTGGCTGGCCGTGCTGAGATGTGCTGTTCCCACCTTGTCCAGACCGTCAGAACAGACGACACACCAGCTATCTCATATGATCAACCATATTATTATTATTATTATGAATACTTATATAGCGCCTATCCTCGACTACAGACCGAGCTCTAAGTGCTTTACAATCCCCACTCGTTTACACAACGGGCTGCCTACCTGCACAGTGCCGACTGAAGAGCTGCCAACTGGCGCTTCATTCAGTCGTTTTCCGTGTCATCCAGTCAGTATCGTTCACTCAATTTCCTTACTTCCTTCATTCTTTCCATTTCTCACGCAGGGTGCATGCTATGTGTAACGTGTCATCCATACCAATGGCCAAACTGGTCTTCTCTTCCGACAGTTGGTGATGGCATTTTACGTGTGTGCAAGATGTTAATGTTATGCATGCGTTCACACACGGAACCTCGGTTTATAGTCTTATTCGGACTGTAAGGGAAATGGAGTCAGAACCAGTGTTACCTCCGAGGGTAAAATCCCCCTGTACCGAAACGGCCCGGCGGAGATTCGAACCTGCAACCCCAGGATCACCAAGATTACGAGTCCGGCGCTCTACCACTGTAGGCTCCCCTATATTCAGTACAGTGCTGTCAGTGAAGACAGTGAGAAGAGGAGAACTGAGCCAGAGACAGCCTGGCCAGCTGGAGGACCTCAATTTTGTGGAGACTGACGGCATGCCCAACAGTCGAGAGACCAATCTGGGTAAATCTGTCAGTTATAGTCTGACGGTCAGCGGTTTGAGTGCGCTATGAAGGCGTGATCATTTGCAAACAGCGCCACAACGAATAGTTTTTTTTTTCTTCTTAGCTTCTTGGTTCTGGTGTTTAGTTAGAGGTCAAAGAGAATCATCCATTCTGTATCGCAAGTGAACTTCTTTTTTTAAGGTTGTGCACAGCGTGGTCAACAGACATGTAAAAAGCAAACTATAGAGCGCTTAAGCACGTGCACAGCCCTGCTTTACACCACTGGAGATGATGAATGGCTTTGAGATTCCATTACTGAAGAGGCCAAAGTCCACCATGCAATCGTACAACAGGCCGATGAGCTGAAGCATTTTCTTGAACAGCTGAGCTTTGCAATGACACATCTTAGTTCTGACCTACTGACAATATCAAAGGCCTTTGTGAGGTCAGTTAAGACTGAGTAAAGAGTATCTGCTTTTCATAATGGCCTGATTTGAAGCCTCCTGCGTCTTCTGCACTGTAAGTTCAGGCATGGAGCTTGTCACGTGGTCCAACAATAGGCGACAAAGAGATACCTCTGTAGTTTCCTTATTCTGCTTTTGTTGCCTTTTTTTTTAACAGAGAAAGACAACTGTAGCATCTCTGAAGTTCTTAAGCATGGTCTTTTCCTTCTGGACATTGGTCAAGACGTCGTGGAAAGCAACATGGCTCAGCTGTTTTGAACGTTCACCGGTGATAAGTCTATGTCTGATGCTTTGCTGGGAAGTCTGGTTTCTTGACTCATCCAAGGAAAGGGGAAGGATAAGATCATATAGCGTCGGCCCTCCGGACGGAGAGCTCACTCACAGCAGGCTCCACAACTAAGCAATTATTGTCGTTAGGACTTAGCAGGTGGTGTCCTGCGTATGTTGGATAAGAACAGGCGCCAGTGAACACCACCGAAGTGACTCGGCAGCAGTGCAGTGTCTCCTCGGGTCGGTTGCCTCCTGACGACTCGACATTGACTGCTTCCTGAGGATTGCCGGTTCCGGGGCTGCAGAGGGACGGGCCAGGCTATGGCTGTGGACTGGGGCTCGGAATGAGCGGCGTGGGTGCAATGCCTCTGATGTGCCATAGAAGATGGAACAGGACCAAGAAAAGCAAACAAACAAACAAAAACAAAACAAAACAAAATCATATTGTTTCGGAGGATGTTGCCTTCATTTGTGAGTAATCTGGAGCCGGCCATCTGTTGGGAGGACTGGAGTGGACCTGGGTTTCTATGGTTCTTACCAGGTTTCAAGCCGGGTGGAAAATTGCCTCGAGTTTTTTTTTATTTTTTTTTTTTATTATTTTTTTTTTTTTTGTGTCTGCATAGTTCCAACCCTGATCTGCTTCTAAATTCCATCGCCAACCCTGCATCGTACGCAGCACTTCTTGTTCTCTGCTCTACGGGTGCTTAAAGTGATCGTTTCCTCGTCGTTGTTATTTAATTAGTTTTGACGACTTCGTCTTTTGAACCCGAGACCCCCCCCCCCCCCCCCCCCGGCCCCTCCCCCCATCCCTTAGCAGACTCAGTCACCGTGTGTTTGAACTGGTCCCATCTCCCTGCTGGGTCTTTGGTTAGTGGGTTTACGTGCAGCCAGTCCATTCTTTTTAAGGTAGAACAGCCTTCGGTTGTTGAATTGGGTTCCGATCTGCTTAGGTTGTTTGCGTTAAACTGGAGGCGGTGGGGTGTAGGGGAAGTGTGTGTGTGTGTGTGTGTGTGTGTGTGTGTGTGTGTGTGTGTGTGTGTGTGTGTGTTTTGTGCGCGCGCGCGCGCGTGCGGGCGCGCGCGCGCATGTCTGTGTGTGTCTGTGTCTGTGTATATATGCGAGCATAATTGCGCGCGCGCCCGCGGGTGTGTGTGTGTGTGTGTGTTGTGTGTGTGTGTGTGTGTGTGTGTGTGTGTGTGTGTGTGCTAGTTGTATGTGTATGTTGTTCTCTCTCTCTCTCTCTCTCTCTCTCTCTCTCTCTCTCTCTCTCTGTCCATATCCATGGGCATCATGCTGGAAATGATGATGATGAATTACATGCTGACAAACTTAACCCAGTTCTCTCTCTCTCTCTCTCTCTCTCTCTCTCTCTCTCTCTCTCCATATTCATGGACATTATGCAGGAAATGATGGTGATGAACTACAATTATGCTGACCTACCTAACCCAGTTCTGTGTGTGTGTGTGTCTCTCTCTCTGTCTCTGTCTCTCTCTATCTCTCTCCATATTCATGGACATTATGCAGGAAATGATGATGATGAACTATATGCTGACCAACTTAACCCAGTTCTCTCTCTCTCTCTCTCTCTCTCTCTCTCTCTCTCTCTCTCCATATTCATGGACATTATGCAGGAAATGATGATGATGAACTATATGCTGACCAACTTAACCCAGTTCTCTCTCTCTCTCCTCCTCTCTCTCTCTCTCTCTCTCTCTCTCTCTCTCTCTCTCTCTCTCTCCTCCATATTCATGGACATTATGCAGGAAATGATGATGATGAACTACAATTATGCTGACCTACCTAACCCAGTTCTCTCTCTCTCTCTCTCTCTCTCTCTCTCTCTCTCTCCATACTCATGGACATTATGCAGGAAATGATGATGTTGAACTATATGCTGACCAACTTAACCTAGTTCTCTCTCTCTCTCTCTCTCTCTCTCTCTCTCTCTCTCTCTCTCTCCATGTTCATAGACATTATGCACAAAATGACAATGATGAAGTATATGCTGGCAAAATGACCTAATTCTCTCCTGTCTTCTTCTTTGTGTTACATTTGGGTTCCTCAGTCAGTAGTGTCTGTCTGTCTGTCTCGTCTGTCTCGTCTAGGCAGCAAGAAAAGCCGGATTTAGGTTCTAGTTAAGAACGCAGGATGTTTGAGTTTAATTTGGGTCTTTTTTTTTTTCTTTTTTTTTTTTCTCTCTCTCTCTCTTCTCACCCGTCCAATTGGACTTGACCTGATGGTGCTGGTCAAACGATAAACCGAGGTCCTACTCTGAGACAGGTCAACTCATCATTTTTTTTTCAGTAATCATTTGCACATCCACATTTTCTTTTAGCAGTGTGTGAAGAAATAATTGCAGGTGTTCATAATTATTAAAACATACTCAATTGCGTAATATTGTTGGATTACTCTTATCGCATATTGTGTCGATGAAATGTGTTGTGCCTCAATAAAGGATAGACCGGTTGTTTTTGTTTGTTTGGGTTTTTTTTAACCATAAAAGCAAAACAAAAAACAAACAAACAAAAAAAAACAACAACAACAAAACAAAAAACCCAAACAAACCCATAGTATTGAAAATATTGATGAAAATGTTAACCATAGATTTGCGATCATTATCATTCAGTGAACTCGCTATGCAGAGCTGAGTGAACAACAAGTATGATGACCAGAAACATTCCTGTTCTTGCAGCGTCATCAACAACTATGACGTCATTAACCGCATAATGACCAGATACATTCCCTGTTGTCATTATAGAGTGTGATCAGCCCGTATGACGTCATTAACCCATGATGACCAGACAAATTCCTGTTGTCATTATAGAGTGTGATCAGCACGTATGACGTCATTAACCCATAATGACTAGATACATTCCTGTTGTCATTATAGAGTGTTATCAGCAAGTATGACGTCATTAACCCATGATGACTAGATACTTTCCTGTTGTCATGATAGAGTGTTATCAGCAAGTATGACGTTATTGTTCCATGATAACCAGAAACACTCCTGTTGTCATAAAAATAGTTATCAACAAGTATGACGTCATTAATGTATGATTAGATCAACAAGGATGACGTCATTAATTTCTGATGACTGGATACATCCTTTTTGTCATTGTGGAGTGTTATCAGCAAGTATGATGTCATTATCCCACGATGAGTAGATACATTCCTATTGTCATTATTGATTGTTATCAACAGTTAAGACGTCATTCAATTATGATGTCATCAATGCGTGATCACCAGATACATTCATGGTATCATGATTGAGTGCTACTAAGTATGACGTCATTAATCCATGATGACCTGTTGTCATTATAGAATGACGTCATTAATGTCTGATGACCAGATACACTCCTGTTGTCGTTATAGAGTGTTATAAACAAGTGTGATATCATTCACCAATGATGTATCTTTTGAAGAGTGGAGAAGCTCCACGTTGCGTGTCATGTGTTGAACGTCTTACAATTAAGACACATTCTAGCTGAATATAGGGAGCTACATGATGTTGGACATAAAACTCCTTACGGCAAGCTCAAGGGAGACCTTGTTCCGGCATGATTTGATTTTTGAGTTTCTGAAAGAAATCGCTGTTTTTAAGAAGATTTGATTTCAACTTCAGTATGACAGCCTCTCTTATTTTGCGGGTCTTTTGATGTGAAGAAATAACTGGGTATTGAGTTTTAACTTTGCATTTCAATTGTCTCACTTTCTGTGTGTGTGTGTGTGTGTGTGTGTGTGTGTGTGTGTGTGTGTGTGTGTGTGTGTGTGTGCGTGTGTGTGTGTGTGTGTGTGTGTGTGTGTGGTGTGTTTATAGCATTTCAGCCCTGATACGGCTGTCGTGGTCGGCAGGGCTTAAAGTAACCATGATTTGATTTGATTTGAGGCCACGATGACCACGTGCACACTCACGTGCACCGTCACGGTGCCGCTGTCTGTCTGGCAGGTGCGCTGTCGTTCAGGAGGATGGTGAAGAGAGAGGACCTGCTGAAGATTTTCTTTGTCTACCTGTGTCTGCTGCACGTCAGTCCCGGCCACCCGTGCGGCAGGAACCCCATCAGCCGTTTCCAGCCCCTCACCAAGATGCTAGGTATGAGGGGGGTAGTGGGGGTGGTGGGGTGCGGGTGGGTGGGGGTGGGGGTGATGGGTGGTGGGGGGGGAGGGTAAGGGGACCGTGTCCTGAGTCTTTGGGATGCTTTTTTTTTTTTTTTTTTTTTTTTTTTTTTTTGCTGTAGTAGTCTTCCTGACAACCAAGCCGTCTTCGTTTGTGGTTCGTTTCTTTTCTGTGATTACGCTCATATCCATGCATTACATTTTTGTTGTTGTTTTTTTTTTTCGTCCGTTCAGTCGGTCTTTATGTCTACCTTTTTGTACTGCGTCTGCACAGCCTTCTGTCTCCTTCCCTCTCCCACCTCTCTCTCTCTCTCTCTCTCTCGTTCAATTCTTCTCTCTATCTGTTCACCTAACTGCCACCTATCTATCTATCTATCTATCTATCTATTCGTCTATCTGTCTATCTATCCGTCTGTCTGTCTGTCTATCTATCTATCTATCTATCTATTTATCTATCTATCTATCTATCCATTTATCAATCTATCTATCTTTTCACATCACTCAAGAATTTATATATGGAGGTTTTTTCCTCTCTTTTTCTTACCTGAATGTTAATGATGTGTCAGTTAAAACTATTCGTTATATTTCTTGTTATAATAAAACTCCTGTGTATCATGTCACAAAGTTCATATTGTGCAGGTTTCAAATCAATATAAACAGCTAGCCTTAGTCCTCTCCCTGGGGCAAAGGGTCGGAGAAACAGAGCACTTTCTTTCTCCTTTGTTTTCCCTTCGACATGAAAATGATCAGTCAGTCTCTCTCTCTCTCTCTCTCTCTCTCTCTCTCTCTCTCTCTCTCTCCTCTCTCTCTCTCTCTCTCTCTCAGCTCCGTGTAAGAGAGCGCACTGAGCCTTATGTACCTCTAAAATTGAACACTAACCCCACTTTTCTTCCGCCCCCTTCCCCTCAACCCTCCTTACCCCCACTCCCCCTAATAAACAGATAAACGAATAAATAACAAGAAGAAGAAAGATGATATGACGAGAAAAAACCCATTTTATTCAGATAAATCAAAGGCAAAACGAACATGCTGACGTCCTTTGTGGTTTGATAAAAAAAAAAAAAAAAAAAGTGAACACGCCTACTGACACACTGACACATTGACAGCAGACGACAAAACTGGAAAGCATTCGTTTAGAAAAATGATAAATTCTCTTGAAAGAACATTCGAATCGTTCAGCTGTTTTATGTAACTTTTGCTTGAACGTTGAAATCATCGGGTCATTGTGAAATACGTCTTTTTGCTTAATATTGACAGGGATATTCATTCAGCTTTATCTGACCAAGTTCAGGTTGGTGTACGTGATATGGCAAGAAAACGGTTTTTCTGTCATTGATATACAGTAGTTGCTGATTAAAAATAGGCCGTAAGTTATGTCCCTTTAGTAGCAGTTCAAAGGATAATGAAATACACGGTTTTCTCCCACTTGACGTGACGTACGATCTAAGGACATTCCACGTTAATTTTATCCAGGTTATGTCAGTTCCACATAATTTTACTAACGATGGGACAAAAAAACAACAACAAAAAAAACAAACAAACAACGAAGCTGTCCTGAGAAACATATATGCATACGCTGGTAAAAAGCATTCGAAATGCAGGCTATTATGCTTGGCTGATAGGTATGCAGTATCACTCTGTCATATTCGTTGCGCTACGGTATTTTGTGATGTTGTAAGTAAGCGGTGAATAGTGAGACTTTTCTTTATATTTTTCCACGTATTTTGTGCTTTAAATTATATGTTCTATATCTAAATTTGTAAACTCCTAATTGCCCCACCCTTCACCATCCGCAACTTCTCCAACTTCAGAAAGGGCTGTGATGTGTACTGACAATGAGATTCATTTTATTTCTCTCTCTCTCTCCTCTCTCTCTCTCTCTCTCTCTTGCACACCTTGCTCTCCTTAAGTCTTCCTTCATGTACTGTATATGAAATAAATCAGTAACTAAAATGATGGAGGGGGAAAAAATGAATAAACAAAGTAATACATCAATACATGAATGAACGAATGAGTAAACAGATTCATAGATAGTTATATAACAAAACCACACAATCTAACTGATCGTCTGTTTTATGCTAAGATCCTCCCCAACCTAGACGACCATTAATGTTGCCTTATTGTACTCCACCCCCTCCAAAACCCGGCTATCACTTTCATTCAGTCATTTCATCGTAATATCCCGCGTCAGCACTGAATCAGACTAACATCTCCTCAGCCTATGGTGAAAAACAATAAAGGAAGGGAGTAGGGGGGCAAGAAGAGAGAGAGAGAGAGAGAGAGAGAGAGAGAGAGAGAAGAGAGAGAGAGAGAGAGTAAATACAACAGAAGGGAGAAGAAATGGAGAGAAAAAACACACACACAATACACACACACACCGTGCAGATGGGAAATCGGTGAATCGATAAATATGATAGGGGGAGATGACAGCTTACATTTTTCACCGATTCATGATTTCGGTTCTTTTGCAAGTTCATGTTTGTCACTTTCTTCCCTCCCCTCCTCCACACATAAACACTGCAAGCCCAGACATCAAGTCTCTGTTCAATAACTTCATCACTTCTCTACTAAAAAAAAACAAAAAAACTTCATCACGTCTCTGCTCAGTAACTTCATCACTTCTTTGCTCAAAACACTTCATCACTTCTCTACTCAATAACTTCATCACTTCTCTGTTCAATACTCTGCTAAAAAAAACTTCATCATTTCTCTGCTCAATAACTGCATCATTTCTCTGCTCAATAACTTTATCACGTCTCTGCTCAATAACTTCATCACTTCTCTGCTCAAAACCTTCATCACTTCTCTGCTCATAACTCATCATTTCTCTGCTCAGTAACTTCATCACTTCTCTGCTCAATACCTTCATCACTTCTCTGCCAAACAATTCATCACTTCTCTGCTCAAAACAATTCATCACTTCTCTGCAAAATAACTGCATCACTTCTCTGCAAAATAACTGCATCACGGCTCTGCTCAAAACACTCCATTACTTCTCTGCTCAATAACTTCATCACTTCTCTGCTCAAAACACTTCATCACTTCTCTGCTCAAAACACTTCATCACTTCTCTGCTCAATAACTTCATCACTTCTGTGTAAAAAAAAAACCCCCAAAAAAAAAACAAAAAAAAACTTCATCACTTCTCTGCTCAATAACTGCACAATAACTGCATCACTTCTCTGCTCAATAACTGCATCACTTCTCTACTGCTCAAGAACTACATCACTTCTCTGCTTTGAAAAAAACAACAACAAACAATTCATCACTTCATACATTTCACTTCCCTCCCTACCCCCCTACTTTCCCACCCCCTCAAAGCTGAAAAATCAATTCTCCGTTACACTTCTTTGTCAGTTCGTGTCTTTCACTTCCTCTCCATCCCCATCACTTCCCCCTTACCCCCCCCCCCCACACACACACACACAACACACTCCTCTCCCAAAGTGAGAAAATCAACTCGCTGCTCAATCTCTTCATCGGTTCATTAGTTCACGTCTTGCTCCTCAAAGACCAACCATCGACCTTTTCCTGCGTTCATGTGTTTCATTTGACTTCCTTACCCCCTCCCCCCACCATCCCCCGCATTCCTACCCCCCCCCCCCCCCTCACTAGCCTCGGACCCAGACATCCAGTCTCTGCTCACACTCTTCATCAGTTCATCTTACTGACCTCATTTGCCTCCCTCTCCCTCCCCCACCCAGGGTCAAGACATCAATCAACCCACTGCTTAATCTCTTTATTATTTCTCCCCACCCAGGTCAAGACATCAATCAACCACTGCTTAATCTCTTTATTATTTCTCCCCACCCAGGGTCAAGACATCAATCAACCCACTGCTTAATCTCTTTATTATTCTCCCCCACCCAGAGTCAAGACATCAATCAACCCACTGCTTAATCTCTTTATATTTCCCCCACCCAGGGTCAAGACATCAATCAACCCACTGCTTAATCTCTTTATTAGTTGATGTCTTCTGCTTCTGTATTCCTCAGGTTGTAATATTAACTCTCTGCTCAATCTCTTCACTGGTTTATCATGTACCCCACTTCTTTATTCCTCAGGTTTCAATATTAACTCTCTGCTCAATCTCTTCACTGGTTTATCATGTACCCCACTTCTTTATTCCTCAGGTTTCAATATTAACTCTCTGCTCAATCTCTTCACTGGTTTGTGTATCCTACTTCTTTATTCCTTGGGTTCTATTACTAACTCTCTGCTCAATCTCTTCACTGGTTTGTGTATCCTACTTCTTTATTCCTTGGGTTCTATTACTAACTCTCTGCTCAATCTCTTCACTGGTTTATTCCACTTCTTTATTCCTCAGGTTTCAATATCAAGTCTCTGCTCAATCTCTTCACTGGTTTATTATGTATCCCACTTCTTTATTCCTCGGGTTGCAATATTAACTCTCTGCTCAATCTCCTCACGGTGGCAATATTAACTCTCTGCTCAATCTCTTCACTGGTTTATGTATCCCACTTCTTTATTCCTCGTGTTGCAATATTAACTCTCTGTATTAGTTCATGTATTTCATCCTTTCCACCACCACCAGCAACCCCCCCCCCCCCCCCCCCCCCCGAACACTAGCCCCGTACACAAGGCAGAGACATATAATCTCAACTCACCCTCTTCACCAGTTAATTGTATTTGACTCATCCACCCTCCTTTCCTCTCCTCTCTTACAGGCCGAGGTATCAGCTCCAGTATTTCATTCTGTGCCTTCCAGGACAACATCTGTTGTTTCCTCAACATTTTCGTCAGTTCATGAATTTCAGTTCTTCACCCCTCCAGACAGGGACATCAGTAACTGCTTAGCCTCTTCAGTAGTTCGTCTGTTTTACAGCCTATTCCTCCAGGTCTAGACATCAACTCTTTGCTTAACCTCTTCATCAGCTGAGGCATTTCATTCATTTTTTTCTTTCCCAAAGCTGAGACATTAATTAAGTATCTGCTCAGCCTGTTCAGTAGTTCGTGTGTCTCATACCCTACTCCTTCAGGTTTAGACATCAACTTTTTGCTCAACCTTTTCATCAGTTGAGGTGTTTTATTCCTTTTTTTTCCTTCCCAAAGCTGAGACATTAATTAGGTGTCTGCTCAACCTCTTCAGTAGTTCGTCTGTGTCATACCTTCCCCTTCCAGGTCTAGACATCAGCTCTCAGGTCAACATGTTCATCAGTTCATGCTTTTCATTCCTCACATCCCTGGACACGATATCCCCACTCTATTCAACATCTTCATCAGTTCATGCATTTAATTCATTCCTCACCTCCTTGGACAAGACATCAAATCTCTGTTCAACCTCTTCATCAGTTCATATGTATTTCATTCCTCACCTCCCTGGCTGAAACATCAAATCTCTGTTCAACCTCTTCGTCCGTTCATATGTATTTCATTCCTCACCTCCCTGGCTGAAACATCAAATCTCTGTTCAACCTCTTCGTCCGTTCATATGCATTTCGTTCCTCACCTCCATCAACTCCTGTGTAACCTTTTCGTCCGTTCATACGTATCATTCCTCATCATCTCCCTGGACAAGGCATCAGATCTCTACTCACCATCTTTATTGGTTCATGCATCTCATTCCTCACATCCCTGGACGTCAAATCTCTGTTCAATATCTTCATCCGTTCATGAATCCCATTCCTCATTTCCAAGGCTAAGACGTCAACATCCTGCTCAACATCTTCATCAGTTCACATGCATGTCATTCCTCACCCCCCCAGGCCGAGACATCAACTCCCTGCTCAACCTCCTGCGCTCCTCCAACCCCGCCCTCTACCAGCAAGTGCAAGACGAGTGGCGACGTTACGCCGACTGCGTGGGCCTAGTGGACACCGGCTACTTCAAGAGGTCCTCGACGGGCACTTCAGAGGCCCCCCAGGAACATCTTCAAGGACGTGGACAGAGGGGGATGGCACTGCCAGAGACCTTCCGAGCAGCCAACAGAAGTCGCAGGACCCAGAGGCTGCTGACTCTGATGCGTTCCCTGGCTGCTGCTGCTGCCGCTGCTGGTGATGGTGACGGTGATGCTGAGGGTGCTGCCCAAGCATTGAGACTCTGAGGGTTCCTGGGTTCCGGTTCTTGTTCCTACTCCGGTGCCTGAGGGAGACATGCTCTTCATGGTTTCGTAAGTTGTGGAATTTTGATAATTAAATGTGGGGGTCAGAACTGGGATGGGTTATTATTATTATTATTACTACTATTATTAATACTTATATAGCGCGTATCCTCGGCTAGAGACCAAGCTCTAAGCGCTTTACAGTCCACACTCGTTTATACAACGGGCTGCCTACCTGGGTAGTGCCGACTGAAGAGCTGCCAGCTGGCGCTTCATTCAGCGTTTCCCGTGTCATCCAGTCAATATCGTTCACTCAATTTCCTTACTTGCTTCATTCTTTCCATTTCTCACGCAGGGTGCATGCTATGTGTAACGTGTCATCCATACCAACGGCCAAACCGGCCTTCTCTTCCGAAAGCTGCTGATGGGTGCAAGATGTTATGCGTGCGTTTACACATGGAACCTCGGTTTATAGTCTCATTTGAAGGACTGTATGGGAAATGGGAGTCAGACCCAATGTTAACTCCGAGGGTAAAAAAAAAAACCCTGTACGGAAACGGCCCGGCGGAGATTCGAACCCGCAACCCCAGGTCACCAAGATTACGAGTCTGACGCTCTACCACTGAGCTATGCCGGTCCCCACATGAGGAGGGGAGCTGGGATGTTGGGGAAGAATGGAGGAGTGGAAGGGAGAAAGAGACAGACTGGAATGGAGGGGGTGGGGGTGGGGGGTGGGAGGGGTGGGAATGGTGGAAGGAAAAAAGAAAAAAAGGACGAAGACTAAGGGAGGATCGAGGAGAGAGGAGAGGGGGGAGGGGGTGGGGAGGGTGCAGGAAAAAGGGAGGCTACTACGGGCGACAGAAGGAAAAGAGAACGGGAAGGAAGAGTGGAGTGGGAACATTTAACTGAAACAAACTGCTTGCTGACAAGGGGGGGGGGGGGGGGGGGGGGGGAGAGAGAGAGAGGAGAGAGAGAGAGAGAGAGAGGAGGAGAGAGTTGAGAGATTAGAGAGAACAGAAGCAAACAAAGAGGGAGGGGAAAGGAAGAGAGAGAGAGAGAGAGAGAGAGAGAGAGGAGAGGAGGAGGGGGGGAGGAGAGACAGACAGTCAGACAAAGACAGACAGACAACAGAGACAGACAGAGAGACAGACAGACAGAGAGAGAGAAGAGAGAGAGAGAGAGAGAGAGAGAGAGAGACAGACAGACAGACACAGACAGACATACAAAGACAGACAGACAGACAGAGAAACAGGCAGACAGACACATAGAGAGACAGACAGACAGGAGAGAGGAGAGAGAGAGACAGACAGACAACAGAGAGAAGAAAAGACAGACAAGACAGGAAAAGGCAGACAGACCATGAGAAAGACGAGAGGAGAGAAGAGAGAGAGAGGGGAGATGGGAGGAGGGAGATACGAACCAACAGAGAGAGAAACAAAGGGTATGAAAGGTTGGGAAACTTTGTGAAAAAAAAAGAGAAGAAAAAGCATTGCAAGGTTATGCTCACGCACGAAGTTTCACAGTGCTCTCCATGTAGCGTTGGTTAGTCTGTTGTTGTTCACAGATTGCAGAGCAAGGCCTCAAATAAAAGAAATCGTTTGAATGTTAAAGAGATGTGGGCTGTTCGTAATTCAACTATCATACATAGCTTTGTTGACAATTTTGAATTTTTTTTCACCCCCAAAGTGATGCAAATATAATAACAATAACTATGTTAATAATGATGATAATGACGATGATAATGTTGTTGTTGTTGTTGGTGGTGGTGGTGGTGGTGGTGGTGTGTGTGATGATGGTGATTGATGATGATGGTGATGATGATGATGATGTGATGATATGAGATGATGATGATGATGATGATGATGATGATGATGATGATGATGATGGATGGTGGTGATGATGATGATGATGATGATGATGATGATGATGATGATGATGATGATGATTACAAGCATTACCAGCATCATCTTTGCCAGTTCACGTTCTTTAAAATTAATACAAAATATTTTAACACAAAACACAGTTATTTGCCAAGTGCAAAACAACACAGAAGTTACAACTATCATGCTGATGACGACCACCAAAGCAACAACGAACGAAAACTTAAATCATACTTGTAATGACAAACGTAATGATAATGCTAGAGATGATGATGATGATGATGATGATGATGATGATGATGATGATGCTGATAATGATGATGCAATGATGATGATGATGATGATGATGATGAATGATGATGATGATGCGATGATGATTGATGATGATGATGATGATGATGATGATGATGATGATAATGCGATGATGATGACGACAATATTCATAATGAAAATGATGATTACGACGACGACGACGGGGGTGATGATGACAAAGGTTGATGACTGATGATGAAAAATTCACTTTACAGCTGTTGTTGTTGTTGTTGTTGTTGCAGATGGATAAGGAGGCCATAGACAATGACCCCCAGCACTCAGTCTGCTCCGCCAAACCACGTCATCTACACACGCCACACTGGAATCATCGTTGCGTCTAGAGTATATGAGTAACGCCCAGAATATGTACCAATCACGGGACATGACTATTTACAGTGAACGCAAGAAAAAAAACAAAAAAATAAACAAACCTACAGCCACAATCTAATGGCGGTATTTAGCTGGAAGGGAAATAAGTCCAACTTCTGGCCATGAAATGTAGCATTAATCTTGTTTAATATACCGAAGAATTGGTGGACTCTCTACGTACAGAAAAAAAAAAGTTGTTAAAAATTCTCTCCCCCCCCCTCTCTCTCCTCTCCCCTCTCTCTCTCTCCCTCCCTCTTTCTCTCTCCCCCCCTCTCTCTTTCCTTCCCTCTCCCTCTCCCTCTGTCTCTCACTCCCTCTCTCTTCGAGCAAGCTAACCATTCCTCCGTCATTAAAAACAATGATTGGGCAACAACATTTAGAAAAAAAATGGGAGGGGGGCAGGGGACATCGGAATGAAAAACAAAACAAACAAAAACAAATCCAAAACATTACAATGTACCAACCCTTCACTAGCAGCGTATGGGAACCATCCAAGTCCCTGTCTCAAAATGTTCAGTATATGGATCTTCAGTTATCTATCGGTCTGTCTATCTATCGACCGATCGATCTTTCCATCTAAATATCTATCTATCTATCTCTCCATTCTCTCTCTCTCTATCTAGTCAGTCTGTCTGTCTATCTATCTATGTATCTAGTCTGTCTTTCTATATGTCTATTTATCCATCCATCTATCTGTCTGTCTGTGTATCTATGTATCTATCTGTCACTGAGATTTTCAATCACCCATCCGTCTATTGATCTATCTATCTACTGAACTATTTCTTTATCAGTTCATGTGTCTGTCTGTCTGTCTATCTATCTATCCATCTATCTATTTGAACTGAACATCTCAATACTGGAGGAAACAAGTGTAAATAGACCGGATCAATCTTACAGCCTAAAAAGCTTGACAAATCTAAGGACAGTAGGTTAGAGAGAGAGAGAGAGAGAGAGAGAGAGAGAGAGAGAGAGAGAGAGAGAGAGAGAGAGAGACGCACAGGTTTAAATGTCTCTTGAACAGCCAACTGGTAAATAAGCCTTTACTACGGGGGGAAAAAAAAGCTTCTTTCAGTAGACCTACCATGCAGCTCCCCTGGAAGGGCAACACGCGAACAATTCCTTCCGGTGGAAAGCGTCGTGCTGGCCTGGCCTTGACACGGGTTTCGGAGCGTTACCTCCTTTTCTAGAGACTCGGCAAAGGGAGGTAAATGTATTGGGACCACCGAGACTGAGGAAATACAGTCGTCAAAACGAAGGTGACCAGTTTTGTAAAGTGTCCGATACATTTCTGTTTGAAGTTTCCGCGAACCGCCAGTCCTAATGAATGAAACGTGACAAAGCGATAGAATCATCTGATCTCATATCTACGTGGGATTTTGAACGTATAAAGAAACACGCTTTGTACTTTTTTTTGCGGCTATCAAAAATCGATAAGGAAAAGGAGGTAACCTTTTAAAAATGTAATTCATCCCCATGAGTTGGTTAGATTTACCATGTTTCCGACGTAGGTGTTTTAGGTAAAGGATTGAAAAAAAAATTTTAAACCCACTCTAGGATCTACAGAGAAAAGATGCATCCCTTCCCTTGTTGACCAATACTACTTATAAACTGAACAGCCACATAGTCAACGAAAAGAAGTGTAGGTAGTCAGGTGCATCACTCTTGAAGAACTTCACAAAGGACAAGACATTGGATTAAAAAAAAAAAAAGCTTAAGATGCGTAGATGTGATTTCTGTTTGTTGAGTAGACTACAAGGAATTTCTCATTTTCTTCGGGGTTGCATGCTTCAGTCAATATCCCGGGCACAGGAACAGTTCCGGTTTGAAGGAAAACATCGGTTTAACCTTGTTTGGACACGACTTGTGTACTATCGGCTTCTATCATCTATCAGTTTATCTATCTCTCTACCTATCCATCTTTCTATCTACCTATCTGTGCATATATCCATCCTCTCTCTTCCTCTCTCTCCCTACCTACCTCTCTGTCTGCATATCTATCTATCTATCATTCTACCTATCTATATAATTATCTTTCTTTCTATCTATCTATCTATCCATCCATCCATCTATCTATAAGTATATCTAATCTAATCTAACCTACCTGCGTACCTTCCTGCCTGCCTGCGTGCGTTCCTGCCTGCCTGCCTACCTACCTGCCTGCCTGCCCACCCATCCATCCATCTATCGATCTATCTATCTATCGATCTATCCACCTAACCACCCACCCACCCACCCACCCAGCTAGCTAGCTAGCTAGCTAGCTATCCATCCTCGAGAGTCGCCGAATTTTATCAAGGGGCTTTATTCACTGGGTCAGTTCATCTGTTATATTAATTAATAAAAGACCAATGCCGTGATTTGGGATATGAGGAGAAAATGTCATCAAGACTTCAAACCTGATTCATCTGTCCTGCATGCTCTCTAGGGCGGGGGGGGGGGGGGGGGGGGGGGGGGGGGGGGGGGGGGGGGGGGTAAAAAAAACAAAGAAGATACCACAGAAAACAAGCCGAAGATTGTTAATTTTCGAAAACATCACTTTAGTAATCTTCAAAATTATGTCAACATTGAAGAAGAAAAAAAGTTTGCCATTTCAGAATGCCGACAACCTGGCAGGGCTTCACCCCTTTTATTTTTTCCCTTGAATTGTGATGAGTATGGGATTAAAAAAAAATTAACTAAGAAGGAAGCTGATGGAATGATGTGATTTTTTTTTTCTATTTTATACGGAAATCATACACATCGTTAGCTACTGAACTTGTGACTGATACACTTCGGTGGAAAATAAAAACTTCAAACGGGGAGAGAGTTTCAGTTTCATTTTTGTCGTCGTCGTTGTTGTTGTTGGTCAAGATCTTGTCTAGCTACGATCACAGTTAAGTCTGTGTTCATGTGTTCTCTCTCTCTCTCTCTCTCTCTCTGTCTGTCTGTCTGTCTGTCTACGTCTATCTGTCTCTCTAACACACATACACACACATACACACACAGACACACACAACACACACACACACACACACACACTCCCCCCCCCCCCCTCCCCCCCCCCCCCCCCCCCCCCCCCCCCCCCCCCCCACCCCCCCCCCCCCACACACACCAACACTTACACAAGAAACATATTCACTTACACAATGCCATGCCGTTGGGACCACAGGTCTGAGCCCCTTTGATCTATACCACCCCCACCACCCTTCCCCACTCCAGATCTATGTTTCCCCATGTCCACGATATCGCAAAGTCTATGTTCTCCCAGATCTACATTCCCCATTCCCAAATGCAAGTCAACAATCATGTGACCCTAGATGCGTCAGTTAACCAAGATCAAGGTTAAAAGGGAAACCAGCCGCCGTGGCGAAGTGGTTAGCGTCGCGGACTCCCCGGCTGGGAGGTCGTGGGTTCAATTTCCATCAGAGTCATGTGGGAATTTTTCTACCCCGACCGGCTCCTACCCCGGAGTTGAGTTTGCTACGGGCTCAGTTGGGAAGACTGGGGGAGGGGTGTCGGAATGGGCGGTGAGGGTGCAATGCCACTGAGGTGGTGCAGAAGATGGGACAGAAAATAAAAGGTTAAAAGTGAAGTGACCCAGAACCAGACACTGCGTCCTAGACCGATGTTAAAGGTCTAGAGACCCATAATGAGTCACCCGATTCCTAGAGACCCATAATAGGTCATCCGATTCCTATAGACCCAAAATAGGTCATCCGATTCCTATAGACCCATCATGGGTCACCCGATTCCTATAGACCCATAATAGGTCATCCGATTCCTATAGACCCATAATAGGTCACCCGATTCCTATAGACCCATCATGGGTCACCCGATTCCTATAGACCCATCATGGGTCACCGATTCCTAGAGACCCATCATGGGTCACCCGATCCTATGGACCCATGGGTTACCCGATTCCTATAGACCCATCATGGGTCACCGATTCCTAGAGACCCATCATGGGTCACCCGATCCCTATGGACCATGGGTTACCTGATTCCTATAGACCCATCATGGGTCATCGATTCCTAGAGACCCATAATGGGTCACCCGATTCCTATAGAACCATGGGTCACCCGATTCATATAGACCCATACTGGGTCTCCCGGTTCCTGTGGACCCATCATGGGCCACCCAATTCATAGAGACCCATAACGGGTCACCCGAGTCCCATAGACCCATACCGAGTCACCCGATTCCTAGAGACTCATAATGGGTCACCTGATTCCTAGAGTCTCATAATAGGCGCCAGTAACTCCATGATCCCACCTTCAAGACTTACAGACACCCACACCTACATTACAAACGGCTGTCCTTGGACGGATGTGACAGCGCCCCTCAGAGGGAGAGCTCACTCACGCAAGCTCCGCGATTAAGCCATCACTGTCGTCAGTACGGGGCCTTAGTAGGTGGTGTAGACGACTGTACAAAATCGTATCACATCATGCCCATGTACACACACAGACACACTCACAGACACTACACTCACACATGCGCGCGCGCGCGCGCGCAACACACACACACACACACACAACTCACACACAGAGAATACAACACAATACAAAACCATAACCCCTCCTAACCCCACCCCACCGCCCTCCTGTCCTGTATCGCTGCACACACACACACACACACACACACACACACACACGCACACACACACATACACACACAACACACAGACACATACACCACTCATACACCGATCTTTAATGTATACTGCTACAACGCACGTTCATCAAAAATATACCGTTAAATATCCTCCCGATGAATTCAAGTCACCATTTTGAATGGACCAAACAACACGATCCGTTGACGCAAAATAAGAGCAAAAATTGAAACAAAAGGAATGAAGTCAAGACAAGAAAGAGAAGAAAAAAAGAATAGCATGTCACACAGGCAAATAAGAGAACTACAGCACCTCCGAAGAATTCTATGCCGTAGTAGACCTCGCACACTCTCAAAATATATCCCAAACAATGACACGACGGTTCTATTTCTTGCTGATACTGATGGCGCCAAATGACAGTTCATATCCTGTCCAAGCTTTCAGTAAGTGGATTGGAGGAAAGCCAGGTGTTTTCATTTTTTTTATAATTGTAAATCATCCAGTGTTCCAATAACTGCGTGACATTATCTCTCACCTCCATACTTCTGTTAAAAAAAAAAAAAACCCTTTCAGACTGGCCTTAATATTCTGCAGCTTGCATGATAATCTGATGTGTCTATCTACCTGTCTGTATTTTTTGTATAAAATCCATCACTGCACGAGTCTTCAACTGGTGCACGCACCAAGCATCACGTTTCGGTCTGATTCAGAGGAGCATTATTTTGTACAAAAGTTCCATGAACCCAGTCATTCAAACCCGTCCAGAAATTTTTCTTCTGTTTTTTTTTAACACACTGGCAGTCCCAGAGCAAATGCTTCGATGTCCTGTTTTCATTAGTACACAAGTTATAAAGTGGTGAATCTTACGCCCAGAACAGATATATGAAGTGTCGTGATGTAATAAACCAGTTTGAACAGGGTGGATCGTGACAGTCATGTGATGTGACGAACCAACCTGTACAGGGTGGATCGTGACAAAGTCACGTGATGTGATAAACCAACCTCTACAGGGTGAGACATGACAAAGTCACGTGATGTGATAAACCAACCTGTACAGGGTGGATCGTGACAGTCACGTGATGTGATAAACCAACCTATACATGGTGGATCGTGACAGACACGTGATGCGATAAACCAACCTGTACAGGGTGGATCGTGATAGTCACGTGATGTGATAAACCAACCTCTACAGGGTGAGACATGACAAAGTCACGTGATGTGATAAACCAACCTATGCAGGGTGGATCGTGACAGGCACGTGATGTGATAAAACAACCTGTACAGGGTGGATCGTGACAGTCACGTGATGTGATAAACCAACCTGTACAGGGTGGATCGTGACAGGCACGTGATGTGATAAACCAACCTGTACAGGGTGGATCATGACAAAGTCACGTGATGTGATAAACCAACCTGTACAGGATGGATCGTGACAGTCACGTGATGTGATAAACCAACCTGTACAGGGTGGATCGTGATAGTCACGTGATGTGATAAACCAACCTGTACAGGGTGGATCGTGACAAAGTCACGTGATGTGATAAACCAACCTGTACAGGGTGGAGCATGACAGTCACGTGATGTGATAAACCAACCAGTACAGGATGGATCGTGACAGTCACGTGATGCGATAAACCAACCTGTACAGAGTGGATCATGACAAAGTCACGTGATGTGATAAACCAACCTGTACAGGGTGGATCGTGACAGTCACGTGATGTGATAAACCAACCTGTACAGGGTGGATCGTGACAGTCACGTGATGTGATAAACCAACCTGTGCATGGTGGATCGTGACAGTCACGTGATGTGATAACCAATCTGTACAGGGTGGATCGTGACAGTCACGTGATGTGATAAACCAACCTGTGCATGGTGGATCGTGACAGTCACGTGATGTGATAACCAATCTGTACAGGATGGATCGTGACAGTCACGTGATGTGATAAACCAACCTATGCAGGGTGGATCGTGACAGGCACGTGATTTGATAAACCAACATATACAGGGTGGATCATGACAAAGTCACGTGATGTGATGAACCAACCTGTACATGGCGGATCGTGACAGTCACGTGATGGTCGTCTGGGCTATATCATCAGTATGATCTCTCTCAGTCACGTGGTGCAATACGCCAACCCTTGTGCAAGCTGAATCATGACAAGACACGCGAAGTGATGAAGTAACATGGACAGACGTCAATCAAGCCCAGACTCACGGTCCGCCAGATTAGGCGGACTCAGACTCAAACCAGTCCATTACGTCATCCCTGGCTGTCCTCGCGGCATCTCTGGGCATGTAGACCATGGGCCTGTTGTCCAGGAAGAGCTTGGCCAGGATCATGCTGATGCTGGACTGGTCGAAGCGGTGGCAGGAGCCTTTGGCGTGGCTGACACCTTTACAGTTGCCGAGCCTTCTGTGGTTCTTCACGCACATGCAGCCAGGGGCGAAGGCACAGGACAGCCACAGCGGTAGGATGGCTTCCCTCATGATCCTGCGTCACACACACATACATGCACGCATGAACACCCACAAACGTATACATACATACTTGCACACACACACACACACACACACACACACACACACACCGGAATATCTAAGTGGTAGAGCGCCGGACACGGTAATCTTGGTGATTCTCGTGTTGCGGGTTCGAATCTCCGCCAGGCCGTTTCGGTACATGGGGGTTTTTCCCTCGGAAGTTAACACTGGTTCTGACCCCATTTCCCATACAGGCCTTCGAATGAGACTATAAACCGAGGTTCCGTGTGAGAATGCATGCATAACATCTTGCACACACGTAAAATCCCATCACCAACTTTCGGAAGAGAAGGTCAGTTTGGTCGTTGGATTGGATGACACGTTACACATAGCATGCACCCTGCGTGAGGAATGGAAAAAAATGAAGAAAGTAAGGAAATTGATGTGAACGATATTGAACGATATTGACTGGATGACACGGGAAACGACTGAATGAAGCGCCAGCTGGCAGCTCTTCAGTCGGCACTACCCAGGTAAGCAGCCCGTTGTGTAAACGAGTGTGGATTGTAAAGCACTAAGAGGTTGGTCTCTAGCCGAGGATAGGCGCTTTATAAGTATTAATAATAATAATAATAAATAAACAAATAAATAAATAAACACGCGAAACTAAGTGCAAAACAACGTTTTTCATTAGACAATAAAAAGCAGGCAACTACACTCTGGTAGTATTGTATGTTAACCATACTTTCATAAACCTGAACAATTTTTTGACTCGTGTGTGCGACAAAGTGAGTCTGAAATCAGTGCACACGTGCACATGTGTGTAGGCTCATATATGAGAGAGAGAGAGAGAGAGAGAGAGAGAGAGAGAGAGAGAGAGAGGGGGGGGGGGGGGGACACTGACAGATTTTATCGCCAATAGCAAACAAGCCCTGTTGGCAAGGGGGTTACAATTACTGCATTAACAGATTGCGTCAAATATCTGCAGCTGAAAGACATAGAAATCGAACAGTTTAACTAGAAATTCAAATCAACAGTCGGCAACACACATGTACACGGATACAAGCACACTCACACACACACAACGCACGTGCACACGCACGCGCACACGCACACATACACATGCACGCGCGCGCGCGCGCGCACACACACACACACACACACACACACACACACACACACACACACATATATATATATATATATTGCATATACGTAGAAGATCTGCGTAAGCAGGACAATCAAAAACAAAATGTATTTCGTCTTTACTGTTGTTTCTTTCGACACACATGGGGCATGCTTTATTGTCCGATGCTTCGGACCATTTTTTGTTTGCATTGAGGGCCAGTGTTCCAGTTCGAAATGTTGTTAAGTTATGTTTATGCCATTTTACTTGTAACAATCATGAAATACTTTTCCATTTCCAATTTACTGTTAATTGAGAGAAACCATTCACATTTGTCGTTTCCATCCATGCTGGAATGCCAGTTTTGTCTGTAAGAACAAATAAAACGATCCTTAAATTCACATATAAACCTCGCAGTATTGCCTACTCCCTGACAAAGCCAAACAATACCAAAACCGTTTTCTGTTAGTATTTTCTTTACACGAGACACCCAATTAAATTTTCCCGTGTTGTGTCGTAGCAAAAGCATTTCATACGCTTGACTACAGAGTCTGGTCGTAGGTAAATGAACTAATCTTAACCAGTATTTAATTGATTTGACATTAAGTTCGTATAAACAGAGGATATCGACCACTTTCACCATAAATTATTTTATTTGATGCATGTAACGGTACACGCATAACACGCTTTATTGCATAAGTGTGAACCTTTTCCATGTGGGCGTTGTCCAATAGGCCCCACACCTCAGATGCGTATGTCAGGATTGGTTGTATCTGGGTGTCGAATAATTTCCAAAACAAAACCCCATCAGCTGAATTCAGTCTTCTCATTGTTCTTAAAACCTCAATGACCCCTCTCTTTCCTTTCCTACACATTTCCAACCAGCATCTATTTAAGCTTAATTTCGTAGTGAAAAAGATCCGTAGATATTTATAACTATTTGTCACTTTGACTTCTGATCTGCCGTAAAACCATCTTTCATGTTGTACTAAATGCCCACCTTTTCTAAAAACAATGATATTAGTTTTATTTAAATTTACAGTCAGTAGCAATCTATCAGGTACCTGTTTCAAACCGTTCAACTGTTTCTGCAAACCAACAGGTGTATCCGCAAGGAGAACAACATCAGCAGCAAACAGTATTAAATAGCTCAGTAGCCCCTGGTAACATTTGAATCCCATGCTTTCTATTCTCTGAAATATCTACTGCAAGCTCGTTAATGAAAAAAGCAAATAACTGGGGACTGTGCAGACATCCTTGTTTTACACCACATGGACAATTGAAATGATCAGAATAAATGCCTTTTTCACGAACACATGCAAGAACAGAATCATACATTCCTCGCAGTGCTGCATGCAACTTCCCATTCACACCACTTTTCCTTAAAACATTCCACAAACATTTCTGTTCACAGAATCAAAAGCTTTCTGGAAATCAACAAAGGCAACATACAATTTTGTCATTTTTAAACAGATATTTCTGAACTAAGGCATTCAATGCAAATATGTGGCCTGTTGTGCTATATCCAGATCGAAATCCAGCTTGTTCTCTGTAATTTTCTCCTCTCTTTCTGCCCAAGCAATTAATCTTTTATTAGAATATATGTATAAATTTTGCTTAGAATACGTGCACGAGCGTGTGTCTGTGCGCGCGCGCGCGTGTGTGTATGCGTGCGTGCATGCGCCCTCGCGTACGCGCGTGCGCTTCTGTGTATGTGTGTGTGTGTATGCGCGCATGCGTGCGTGCGTGCGTGCGTGCGTTGTGTGTTCTTTAATTTAACGTCTATCCACCTAACAGTGATCTTAGACAGTATGTAAGTGTTATGTGTGTGTGCATGTGGTGTTTTTGGGTATATGCATGCGAACGGTTGGTGTTGATTTTGGGCGTACGTAGGTATATATAATGCAATTAGGCCTAGATAAAACACACACACACACACACACACCACCACACACACACATAACTGAATCCAAAACTTTAAAAGAAACACTAAATAAGCAACTAACACCAAGATGGGGAAAATAACATAGACGTTAAAGTAAATGTCCAATTGGGCTCTTCATCAGTCCATGAACAACTTCAAAAATGTTTGATTCGTTAGAGATGACGTCTTCGAAGACTGACATCGACGGTTCAGTGTTCAACAACCAAGCAGGTAAATAGGGTTTCATTCCATCGCAATAAAAAGTAGATGCGTGCGTGCGTGCGTGCGTGCGTGCGGTGTGTGGTGTGTGTGTGTGTGTGTGTGTGTGTGTGTGTGTGTGTGTGTGTGTGTGTGGTGTGTGTGCGTGTGTGTGTGTGTCCTTGGCAAAGTTTAATGCACTAATTTCTTTGGATATTACGAGTGCCGGCACAACCCTGACAACAGAATCTGAAAAAAAGTAGTTAAAGGCTATGTATGAAATAGGATCATCGTGTTTAGCCAAACGGTTTTAAAATGTGTTCTATGGTCTTATTAATGAGGACCAAACATGTTTTGTTAGGAAGAGATACATAGGGGATAATAATGGGTTCATTTATTACACAATCGCTTATTTAGAAGAACACAGCCTGCCAGGGCTTTTACAAAACTAACGTTGAGAAAGCATTTGATTCAGTAAGCTGGGATTTTGTTTAGTATTGAGGCCATTTGGTTTTCAGGAGGGCTTCTGTAAATAGGTGGAAACCTTCTACAAAAATATCAAATCATGGGTCCTTGTTAATAGTCAAGTTTCCAGCTGATGTAAGATAGACCGAGGGATACAGACAAGGTGACCCACTATCGCCATACTTATTATGTGTGGAAATTCTAGCAAAAATAACTCGCGAAAAAGTAAACATGCGTGGAATGATTATTAATACCACTGAACATAAACTTTCTCAACATCAGATGATACATACATTCTTTTAGCAGGCGGCAAAATTTGAAAAATGTATAAAAGTACCTGAAATGCCTTTCTGTATATCAGACTTGTATGTGTATCCTGGAAAAGAAAATTAGCACAATTTGGTGGAGGAGTTGTAAAAACTCTGCAGTTCGTTACATGGACCACTTAGATATGGAGTGAAACCCACGAAAGTTCAAAATTCTGGGAATTTGGTTTACCAACGATTTACTAAAGTGTGCAGATCATAACTGTTCAGACAAATTAGCTAACGTGAAACATCTGTTCACAATATAGGTGAAAAGACCAATAACTCCTTTGGGCAGGGTGGCAGTTTTAAAATTTTGTCAAAACTCATCCACTTATGGCTTTTGTAACCTAATCCACCAGATTTTTTTCCAGACTTTACAAAGTTACTGTTAACAAACTTGTGTGGACAAAACCCCAGACAAGATAGATAGAATTACTGCACATCAGAGAGTACAAAACGGTGGTCTTGCACATCGGAATTTAAAACGTATGCTTCTGCATTAGAATTAACTTGGTTGCAGAAAATTCAGACAACAACCTATGAATGGAAAAATTTGGCAATATTTAACTTTTCACTTTCAAACGATATTGAATAAGAATGACCCGAGATACTTTCTTTTTTTTGTAAATCAAATATATTTTGGACAGAGGTATTTACTGGTTACAAACACTTTTCCTACAAAGTTTTTACTGTAAGAATGCTAGTAAACTCCTTGCGGAACCAGTCTTTCATAATACCAGAATACAAGTTGGAAAGAAGGCTATTTTGGGAAAAGCATGCATCAACAAAGATATACGCTGTATTGTTTTTTGTGCTTGAAAACGGAAAGTTTATCTCTTATGAACAATTCAAACAGAAGTACAAGGTAAACATAAATTGTTACTTTTTGTGGTTTTAAAAACAAAAATTGAAATTGAAAATAATATAACAAGTGTTTAAACAGGCATACATGTTATAAAAAGCTGACGTCAGTTTGTAAAGGGTCAAAATCATATTACAATATATTGATAGAGTTTCCTATTCGTCCAAATTGCTGTCCGAACTGAGATACAAAACTGAATGTTGAAAATGATTGGAAAAGCTGTTTTTGGTACCTTAGCAAAACTTCTAACGTAAAACTGAAACGGTTACAGTTGTGAATAATACACAAATGCCTTTGGACTAATGTTCTGTTAAAAAAATGGTGTACGGAATAGTGATGTGTGTATTTTCTGTAGATTAGTTAAGGATGGCACTACACATGTGATTTGGCACTGTAAGTTCACTCAACGTTTTTTGGGAAACGCTGGTGGACTGAATGAATGAAAAATGTCTGTCTGCCTTTCACGTACAGATAAGTGAACGATTAGCCACCACTGGATTGACAAAGATATACATATGGATCATGTATTTTATTTCATTGCATTATTTGCTAAACACAATCTATATCAGTGTAAAACAGAACAAAAAGCTCCAGATTCCAAGTATTCCTCAACAAACAAACATAGATATGCTGAATATTGTATCGCTCGGGGAAAAAACAAACTTGTATATGGAGCTTTTATTTCTAGATTGCTCCTACATAAACCAATGTTTGCAGACCCGGACCAATTCATGAATGCATGATAACCTTGTACATCGTGTTATTACTGATATGATCATAGCCCGCTACAACCATTATTATATCACCCAACACAGCCCCAGTGGAAACTCAAGCAGAACCTGTAAAAACCAAAGTATGTCAACCTTCATCGTACAATCGGCTTGCCCCCCCCCCCCCTCTCTCTCTCTCTCTCTCTCTCTTTCTCTCTGCTAGATAAGTGTCTATTTTTCTACATGTTGTTCTGAGAATGTCAAATTCAAGTTGTAAGTATGAGCGGTATGTTGTTTATTTTCATAACTACGTTTTTACACTGTATTTCCTCTTATGCATTGTTTTCAGAAATATTTTGAATAAAGATGCTTAACATTTTAGGAGAAAAAAAAACTACGTACAACCGGAATTTATGATAGATGATTTTCCTATTTAATCAGATTTTTTTTTAAAATTCCGCAAACATAACTATTACAGAAGTTTGTATATAACATATGTCATCATCATCATCATCATCATCATCATCATCATCATCACACACACACACACACACACACACACACACACACACACGCACGCACGCACGCACGCACGCACGCACGCATGATAGTCTGTCGATGTTTAGCATGTCATATTCCAAGCGGGGTAATCCCTCATCTCCCCTTTCACCTGCTCAAGTTTTCAAGTCTTTGTGGTGTGGGGTGGGTGGGGGTGGGGGGGGGGAAGAAAGATAAGATTTTAGCAGAAGGCTGTAGCGGACTTCTCCAACACGATAAACAGTCTCATTCTCTCATTGTTTACCGTGTATTCAGAGCTCACGTCAGTAGGCTAATCACTATTTGAGCGATGACGGTGGAGGGGAGAGGAAAGGAAATCCTTCTAATGTGGATTCGAATGCTCTGATAGATCATTTCATCTGTTAGCTTAACGTATCTGAAACATAAATGTGCAAAATGATGCGAGCGGATCATTTCCGATGGATAGAACACCACATTCTCTCCTGAAGTTAGGTGTACATGTGAGCGAAAAATGTGTGTCCACCATATACTACTCGACTGCCCGATTTTAACAGGGCCATACAAATTAAAAGCTATGAATACTGCATATTTTGAAAGCATTGACCGTTTTCTATATGACACGTGTATTACGGACATCGCCTACGTTATTGCCCAGTCAGAGTTGGGTAGACTGTTGTGATTTTTTTTAAATGACTTAGTCATTGAGTTCCTTTTTTTTTTTTTTTTTTTTTAAACCATATTAGAAGTATTCTTAGTGGAGTGTCTAGAGTCCAATACGTGAAGGAGAGAGGTGAGAGAAAATGACAAGAAACAGTAGGTCTGACAGTCTCAGTGATCTCTGTTGCCCTTTGATATCGTCAAATGTAATCGATGATAAACAGACGTTAAAATAACCACTGAACTAAATCGTTTCCATGTGTGGGTTGAAAAGGTCGTCCATACTGCAAGTGCTTTTTCTAGAATCACGACTTGCTTAGAGAGCATGACGAGGTGCATGGCGGAGGTGGGAGTTTCTCTCTCTCGCTCTCTATCTTTCTGTCTGTCATTCTCCATCTATCTGTCTGTCTGTCTGTCTGTCTGTCTGTCTGTCTGTCTGTCTGTCTCTCTCTCTCTCACTATTTTCATCCAGTGTGACAGGATAACTGTCGTCAAACACAAAACACTGACATTCTTGAAAAAAAAATCGTCGGTTTCTTTATAAAAAATAAAAAAAAAAAAAAAACTCAAGAAGAGAAAACGGGAAGCGTTTTACATCTTGTTCATGTTGTTTCTTATTCACCTTCCTGCAGCAAGCTCGTCCCCCATATTCCATCCCTGTTTTTCCCCTCAGTGGCCCTTACCTGTCGTTGTAATAGAACCCGAATCCTGCTGATGTTTGGGTGAATGGCGTGTACTGGCACAGGTGGTCACCGAAGAACCGAGCCGTGGACTCCTGAGTGCGGACACTAATCGATGCTTTGTTGGGTCTGGTCAGGTAGCTGCTGGCTCGGACTCGGCTGAACATGTCGGCTAGGGGGATGGAGTTTTTCCATCGTATGGAGGTGTCCATCCACACCAGGTACTCCGCCTTCTCCAGCAAAGACTGCCACCGAGGACACAAAAACACTGCCAGAGTCAGTGCTGTGCTGCTGCTGCTGCCGTTACTACTAATTCTTCTGCTGCTAAGACAACTTCTGCTACTGCTATCACCACTACCATCACCACACTTGTGCTACTGCTTTTGCTGCTTTTGCCGCCGCTACTACTACTACTACTGCTACTACTACTACTACTGTTGCTGCTGCTGCAGCTGCTGCTACTACAACTATTACTATTACTAGTGATGATGCTGATTATGCTGATGCTGATGCTGAAGATGCTGCTGCTGCCGCTGTTGCTGCTGCTGCTAATGATGATAAGAAACTCGCATTATAGTGTGGACTTTTGTGTCTAAAAATTGATCCAGAATGGGGGTAAATCTTTCACCTATTTCACCTGTTTTCAACATATCTGACCGTTTTCTTTTTCCTGGTCTCTAATTTTCCTTGCACTTTTCAGTGACGTTACTCCCATGTCGCTAATAACATCTCACCTCCACACCCAGTCCCCATCCTTCCACCCACCCACCCACCCACCCACCTACCCCGGCTTGTACAAAGCTGTATCCTTTCACAGCCTGACTATCAAGAGTCTGGTGGGAGTTCTCAATATTGGGTCATCATGAGACAAGCCTCCAGAAGAGACACTTTGCTGAGGCATTTTGGTGGTGTTCAGAAATGCCTAGTTTGATCCAACAAACGCAGTACATCATCTAATAAATCCCCTGATGACAACTGAATTTAGCTTAGCTGTGAAGCCAACGTAAATGAGTACCCCCCCCCCCCCTCCCAAACGCACCACCACGTCCATGCAATGACAGCCTCTGCGGACTTGTCATTACTGACTACTTTGATGCAGACAAGCAAGACATGGAGAGGAAACATGTACTGAGGTCACCAAGAAGGCAGGACTCGAAGGGCCACAAAATTTGAGGATGAGGATGTGGATGATGAAGATCATGCTCAAGCGATCCATTCTGCTCTGTCACTACAAAAGAGGATTGTACTATACGGTTCCTTTCATGATATTTCTGGGCGTCTGCTACTCTCCAGACATACAGACGTCAGAGGTTAGACATTAACCAGTACACCATTGCAGCTGGTCTCTGGGTACTAGTTTAAAGTTTGTGAAGGTCGAGGTGGGTTGGATGTGTCGTGTTTGAACTGGAAATACAGTTAATTGACCCATTGATTGACTGGGGGAGTGAGTGAGTGTAGGATGAGGCAATAAACGAGAGAAATTGTGAGCGAGAGAATTTATCAGCCAGTGATACCTACTCAGAATCATCCAGGACAGACACGTGGAGGCGCCTGACACCAAATGCCCTTGAAAAATCCTGGGCATCAAGTGGACTAGCTTTGTATCAAACGAAGAGATAGAAGGCTGATGCTAACAATTTTCTACATCAACTACTACCTGCAGATAAGTGGTTGCTCGTTCCTCGTTTGCATTGCCCTAAATGTTATTTGTTTTTGCCTGAAGAAGACCCAAGAGGTCGAAATGCATTGCATTTTGTCCTGTAATCTGTTTGTCTGTATCGTCTGGCGGAACTAACACCCTCTCTTTAAAAAAAAAATTGCTTCATTTTCCGCCCTCAGTCACCTCGTTTTGAAACTACTACCTGCAGGCAGTGCCTCTACTGGCTAGGCCGTGTGTGGAGGCTCCCCAGAACAAGACGTGCAAACCAGGCCATCAAGTGGGTCCCAGCAGGCAAGGGAAAGAGGAGACGACCCGAGATGAGTTAGCAGCAAAGAGTGTACAGTTACGTTCGTCTAGCTGGCAGGACTTTGAGGGATGGCAGCAGTAATGTAATGCTGCTTATAGCCCACCGACCGTAAAGGGCCATGTCAGAGCTGTCACCATGTTGACGTCAACTCACAAGTCACTGGGGCAAAAAACCTTCATTCACACAACCCTTTAAAACACACGTTCTAAAAAACACACCTGAAATTTTGTTAAAGATGTTTCTTCAGTAAAATCTCAGATCAGATGAAAAAGGGTTAATCTCTCTCAGAAATTCAAAGATCACATCAGGTGGGACATCTCTGAACAAGGTTTTCATGGATTCTGCAGAAAAATATTTATGTCTGACATCATGCAAGTCCCAACACTCTAAAAGAATGTCTGTCACTGTGCGTGGTACTTGACATAGAATGCATTCCAGAGTAAGAATGGGTGCAAAAAGAGTGGCCTGTATGCAAATGACACAAGATTATTTCTTCTTTACGGCCGCCTCGGGAACATGGTAAAAACTCTTCAGGTTTGAACGGATTTTAAACAGTTATCTATCTGCAAGTTCCATTCATCTTGCCAGAGTTCCTTGATGGAAGCCTGGGTCTTGGGTTTCAGATCAGTAGGAGGGGTAGACAATCTGCTCAACCCTTTCCCTGTGGCACTCTTAGCAAGTTGATCAACCAACCACCTTGTTGCCTCGAATGCCCACATGGCTGGAAACCCAAGCAAAAACTATGTAAGACTGGCGAAGGACAGTACACACTGGAGTGCTTTGACTGCCTGACACATCGCTTGATGTGGAAGCAGCCAAGTTCTAGGTTAAGGATACCAAAGTCCCAAGCCTAGCTACCGGTACTTACGGCCACAATCATGGGTTTCCACGTGAAACATTGCAGATGTCCAGCAAAGCCCGGCAGTCCATCGAAGGGATAATCTATCACGGCACAGCGACAATTCTTCTCTGTCTGCAACACACGGAGTTCAAAGATTCCATCATGCAACCAGTCTCAGTCCTGAACCACACTGTTAGTCATAAATTATAGTCTCACAGTCTTAAACTATAGTCATACCATGTTCGTGTAGGAGTGTTCCTCTCATCCGTTTGATGCACAACATAAGTGCATAAAGAAACATAAGCATGAAAAGGCCATCAATGCAGTTGACGAGGGCTGCCTCGTTTTCAGATAACTCTGTGGTGTTTCCCTGGTGTCTGCTGAAAGACCAGGATTTACCATGCAGGCATACCACAGCTTTTGCTGGGCAGCAGTCGATAGTGTGATTCAAGCAAAAGTTGGCCAGAATTCCACATTAGAAAAAATATGAACAAGAAGCAACTGCTTGACAGTATCATTTCAAAATGGACCTACAGCTGTTATCAACATCCCAAAATGCGACATTTAAACAAACACAAACTTCAAGCATATTTTTTCTGGTTAGCGAGCGTTATATTTTGGTTTAACACTCTTTAAGCACTGGACGATTTCGTTTGTTGTTTATTTCAAGTCTGAAATATTTTCTAATGTTAAAGCCTCTTTATTATTCAGGCGAAGTCAGTGTTAAGGTTTTCTGTTCACTGAACCAACTATTCTTGCTTTCGCATGAATTAGTTAAAGCTTCAGCTTTCAAAGGGCGGTGAACATTGTTATTATTAATACGTAACTCCGTACTACATTTGATTTAGCAGCGACACAAATCTATGCCCTTAAAAATGAAAGGAAAAATGCATCAAATCTCCTGCATAGTAAGTATATCACAAAAGTGAGGGATTTCTGATCAGAACGTGTGCAACCTTCCGAAAGGCCAGCATGGTCAACTGCAGCTTGAAAGAGGGAGAATGCAGAGGTTTGCTACTGCCAATCATACAACGTTCCTTTCCTCAGGGATATAAGGACAAAAAAAATAATAGTAAATAAAAAACTGTTTGGACAGATTTCCAGTTTGTTCTCTCACCTGAAAGGCAGCGTTTATGTCATCAAACCGAAGATGAAGTAGATTTCAAATGGGGAAAAAATGAATTAAACGTTAGACTACTAGAAATTCGTCTCTGTTTCTCCTGTCTCTTGTTTAAATTTATAAATCTAATTTTATTTATTCTGTTAACTTCCATCCAGCTGAAAGAGAGAGACAGAGAGAGAGACAGAGAGAGAGAGAGAGAGAGAGAGAGAGAGAGAGAGAGAGAGAGAGAGAGAGAGAGAGAGAGAGAGAGAGAGAGAGAATGAATAGATGAATGGTTTATTGTGGTAAGGTTTGAAAAGCCCATTTCACAAGGATTGGCGATGAAGGGGATAGGGGCTGTGCATAAACAAAAATGAGAAATAACCCTAATCAATACATAACACGAAAAGTTCATCGTGACGAGGAATCCAGATCACAGAAAAACAGAGATTCCAGTCAGAAACATCGAACATAAGTCAGATTATCAAAACGTTTATGAACAATAGTGATGCGACAGTGGAGGAGTCACGATGGTCCGCCAAGATTTCGGTTTTCGCCCTCTGTGTTACGTGTCGCAGCGCCCCTCAACTCTTCTTTCAGGGCACACAAGGGTCATCCATCTTTCTTGTTGTTTCTTCCAAACATGTCATGATGTCTCCTATTGTAATGTTGTCTGTATGGGTTGTTGTTGACTTATCAAAATCAGAGGAGTCCTTACAATTACAACTACTGTTTATCATAGACAGGTTTGCATCCACAACAAAGGCTTCATTTTCGTGTTGTGTTGAAATCTGTGCTGTAATTACGGGTGGTTTGTCTTCACGTACTTCATCAGAAACATCTTCAACATAATCTTCCTCAATGCTTTGTTTATCTAAATCAATGTCATTTTGAAATTCTAACTTGGGAAAAATAGTTACTGACTCACTGTCTACATCGCACTGCGCCATGTTGATGTCTGTCACATTGCCAGACGGTGCAGTTGATGCAGGCGAAGATATACTTGAGGTGGGGGGGGGGGGGGGGGGGTCAGAAAACTGATAGATGTCAGCACAAGCAGCTCCATTGATGTTGTCACTTCTGTCGATGTTGTGTGACAGACAAGGCGGGGTTGGCAGGAACAGACTGGACGGGTCGTTCGACAATAGTCTGATTTTCTCTGCCATCAGTTTTAAAAAATGATAACGTCATATTACGCAGAACGGTGTTCAGAATAATATGTTCTAACTTTAGTGGAAGACCTTCAAAAAGACAAAATTTAGCAGAGCTGTGAGAATTTGACTCGCTGGCAGCCAGACAAGGGAAGTAACACACACACATACACAGAGAGAGAGAGAGAGAGAGAGAGAGAGAGAGAGCTGTAATCGACTGTTGTTGCTCCTACCACGTTTCTCTTTTTGTTACTGGAATATTCTTTCATATCAAAACTAATCCACGATTTGCACTGGTCTTTGAAACCGGGAAAAGGAGTTGGACATACTGTCTCACCAGTTTCTTCTCTTGTGGCGTGAGACCCAAGTTGTAGACCACGAATGCGTAATCCTCACCCTTCATGGGGGGAAACAAGTACTTGAACACGTTGTCCAGAAGAGCCTGCATTTCCTTGAAGTGATTGGATGACGCGCCTGTGACGAAAATGTACTTGTGTGACTTCACGGGCCGGGCTGCCGACGCCAGAGCGTGGAGGTATCGTGCAGGAATAGTGACACGTGCGGACAGCATCTGTTGCAGCCTGTCTTCGAGGGAGGAGGGGAACTGTCGTGGACAGGTAGCATTGTAACAGGGTCCGGCTGAAACAAGGCGTTCTCTTTTGTCAAGAAAGGGCTCAAAGCCTGCCGAGCTAGTCTCGCATTTCATAGACCAACAAGTAAAAGTTACAATTATGAAAAGTACCTATCATCACACACACACACACACACACACACACACACACACACACACACACACACACACACACACAAACAAACACACACACACATACACAGACGCTGGGCTTATAATTTAACAGCAGCTGAACAGGACACCAAATATCACACTGTTCGATAATTGCAGTCAACGTAAAAACTCACACGAACGTGTGTGAAAAAAATGTGTTTGTGATCAACATAGAAGACGAGACTGCTTTGCTATGAAGAAAGTGGTGTATCATTTGTGTGGTTATTTTCACGTTTCAAGTTCTTCGCGAAAAGAAATAACACACATACGAAAGGACAGGGTGGTGCAGAAGTAACAGAATGTAGGCCCCACAACAAAGACAAACAAAGAAGAAGAAAAAGGTTCGAAACTGAAAAGAGGGAAAATGATGAATTTAACATTCCTGACAAAAAAGAAACTATTATTTTAAGTTGATATGTCTCTTGTTTGTGTTGTGTGTGTGTGTGTGTGTGCGTGCGTGCATGCGTGCGTGCGTGCGTGCGTGCGTGCGTGCGTGCGTGGTGTGTGTGTGTGTGTGTGTGTGTGTGTGTGTGTGTGTGTGTGATTGTTGTGACAAGCGATCTTGCTTAAATTTACTGCTTTTTTCCCCCAACGGTCTAGCATGCTGTCTACAATTCTTCACAAAGCTAATCTCCGTCATGTCATGTCATGTCTTCATTAGCCAGACACCTTTCTACTATTGTCACAGATGGGACAATGCCCATAGGATGAAATTTATTGGATTGTGCTTATATGGCTTACTTCAGTTGCCTGTCAGTTAAAATGTGTGTTTTACACCCTACTGGCAGTGGCAGTCGTTGTCGTTGCCAGTGGGGTTGTGTCTGGTTGTAGATGGGGGCGATCGGCTGTTGCTCTCTCAGGTCTGGTTCCACGTCTATTCTGGTTCACTTCATGGTGTTGGTCGGACGACAGTGGGGGTTGCTTTTCTTTGCTCCCCCCCCCCTCCCCCTCCCCCCCAAAAAAAAAAACAAACAAAAAACCCCCCCTGTCTTCAGGGCTATCAGGCGGCCTTCTTCGAGCTCGAGTGGCGATGGTCCTGTGCCACGTGAGGCCGCCTCAAAAAAGCAAGCTTCTTCTTCTTCTTCTTCCGAAATAGAGCCGGGCCGTTTAGGCGTAGAGGCTCTGCGTTGTGGCGTTGTCTCTTTGCTGTGTCTCAGGCTTAGTTGGCTTGATGAACTTATTTTAAAACTGTGTACATTGGTTGATGGGAGGGTTCAGGGATAGACTGGGGCTGGCTGCAGGTAGTGGGGACTGCAGCTCAGGCGGCTCCTGAACACCTCCAGTGTAGGTGTTGATGTGGTGGTGGTTGGTAACTGGTTCCACTCCCTGATGGTGCGGGGAAAAAAGGAGTGGTACAGAACAGTCTCTCCTCTCTTTTCTATTGGGCCAGCACCCACCTGTGTCGCTTTACATACTCATCACCCACGCGTGCTTGAATCCACTCCAAGACCCATCTTGGTCCTTGAGAAGATCAGACCCGAAGGCCACACTAAGGCTTTGCAGCTGCTGACACTTTCTGTGGAGGTCTGCTCGGCGTGATCTGGAAAGGGGATGGGCGTAAAGAAAGAATGAATAAAAACTGGCTCCGCAACTTACTGCCCTTGCCGCTTGCACTGCATATGTTCCTTCTCCAATCGATTTTAGGCCCAGTGTAATCTGGAAAAGCCAAGTGGTGTGCCATCAATAAATGAAACTGCAGATTGAAATGATAAATGAAAACATACACACACGCTCACACACACACACACACACACACACACACACACACACACACACACACGTGTGCGCGCGCGCACGTACACACACAAACACACGCACATAAACACACGCACACACACACGCTAACGTACACACACACACACACACACACACACACACACACACACACACACACACACACACACACACACACACATCTGTTTCGTTTAATATGCTCGAAAGAATTATTTGGAGAGAGACAGACAGACAGACAGACAGACGCTTTCTCTCTCTCTCTCTCTCTCTCTCTCTCTCTCTCTCACACACACACACACACACACACACACATACACAAACACACACAAACGCGCGCATGCGCTGTTATGAAGAGAGAGAGAGAGAGAGAGAGAGAGAGAGAGAGAGAGAGACAGAGAGAGAGAGAGCAGAGGGGGGAGGGGGCGCAGAAGTGAGGTAGGGGAAAGAATGGGGTCTCTTGTGACTTACTTTGAAATCTGTGCTGTAAAATTTGCAGCAGTTCTGCCAGCACTGTCTCTTCCTTTTCCTCCTGGTTCTCCAGCTGTCCCGTGAAGTAATCAGTTGAAGGCCGAGCTCTCGCTGTTGAGCGAACATCATGACCATCACATTTCAAATCAGTACAATGACATATGCTCGCATGATAACAATGCCACACAACCCTATACCAAAGCCTGATCGCTCCAAACTTAGAACACAAAACCCCATACCCTTGCCACAGAATTTAATTCAATGACCTGTAGTTTCATTCTAACGCCACAAAATTTCGTGTGTATGCCACACAGTTTCATACCAATGCCACACATTTTCATATCAGTGCCACATAATTTCATACCAATGCCACACATTTTCATATCAGTGCCACATAATTTCATACCAATGCCACACATTTCCATATCAGTGCCACATAATTTCATACCAATGCCACACATTTTCATATCAGTGCCACATAATTTCATACCAATGCCACACATTTTCATATCAGTGCCACATGGTTACATACCAAAGCCACACATTTTCATATCAGTGCCACATGATTACATACCAAAGCCACACATTTTCATATCAGTGCCACATGATTACATACCAATGCCACACATTTCCATATCAGTGCCACATAATTTCATACCAAAGCCACACAACTTCACACGAGCTTCACACTAATGCCAAATGACTTCATGTTAAGAACACACAACTTCACATTTCTAAAAACAAAAGTCATATAATTTCATACCAATGCCACAAAATTTCATGCAGTTGCCATACAGCTTCATACCAACGCCACAAAACATCATACCAATGCCACAAATTATCATACCAATGCCACAATACATTATACCAATGCCAAACAGCTTCGTACTAAGAACACAAGATTTCATACTTGGGCCAAACAACTTGTAAAATGGCACACAGTTCTATACCAATGCTGCAAAATTTCATGTAAATACCACATATTTTCTTACCAGTGCCACACAACTTTATACCAAAAGGCAATACAACACCATACCTATGCCATTTGGCTTCATGCTATCGTCACACAACGTCAAACCAAAGTCACGCAACCAACTTCACTAACTTCATAGCAACGCCACAGAACTTCATATTAATATTAAATCTTTACTAAGACATAATGTAATGACGGAAGAATCGTTAGCTGGCACTTATTTTCCCCCACTACTGTATTGTTCAGCATAATATTGTTTGGTCAATCAGTGGGAGAATGCATCTCTTAAGAGCTCCAAGTAAAGGCTGTTCTGCGCAATTCTTAGCTGCTGACAATGCTTGGGTTATTAAACAGCAGAGCTGACCACTCGGACTGTTGGACATCTTTTGACCTCATTTGCATCCTTGAATCGGCGCAAATTTGTGGCATACAGTTGGAAATGAAATTAGAAAACGAAATTGATAGAGCTTACCCTGGAAACTGGATTTTTTTTTTTTTACACGATTCCACAACAGAAGTTTGGGGAAGGATGAACACAGCCCTCCCTAAAATTTCACCCTCCCACGTTATTCTTGTTGTTGTTTCTGCAAATTTAATCAACTTAATCAGCTTGTCAGCTTTATTTTGTCAAGTGATTAGATGAAGACGACGTGAAGCATGATCTTTCTAATAACCTTCAACAGCAAAATATGGCTGTCCTGCCATGCGCATCTTTTCGTGTACGTTCCTCCATTGCCCTTCAGCCAAAACTACAATCGGAGAATTCAACACCGAACTTCAACTTAACAGGTATGTGCTCACTAAAGTTTTCAATTATACAATAATTACTGCAAATTTCTATCGGTGCCTTCTTGACTATCAGAGAAACAATAATTTCCATATAACTGAAGTTATCTTCACCGAGGTACCTGCGAAACATCTAAGAAGGGGGAGCTAACATACACGTTTTAAAGTTTCTGTTTTTATGTATGTTTTCATGAATGAGATCTGGACCAATTATTTTTTTGTCAATATTTTGAAGGTAAAGAATGACGTTAGGATCCGTTCGAATCATTTTTAAATTCGTGATCTACTGATGGCATAAGAATTCAGTGTCAATTTCTGTTTTGGTTTTAAGACCGTTGTCTTCAGTTTTATTTGAGTAACGGACCATGTTGTTTGATACAGTAGAGGGGGTTACCCAACATCAATCTTTTTTTTCATTAACAAGTTAATCGAACCGTTTCCACATTCTTTTTGTCCAGATTTTGATGGATCGATTTCCTATCAGGTCCGTAATGGTTTATAACTGTTACATAATGGTATCCCCCAAAGGTATCCCTAACATCCATCTAAAACTGATTCAATATACTACTTACTGGACCATTTAAGGGCAACAGTATCAGAAACGGTTTTCATTGAAGCGACTCTTTGTACTCACTCAACGAATAGAATCATACATACGAAATGGCACCATCTGTTGGTTGTTGTAAAATTGTGGGTTCCACTTCCACATGTTCATGGCTCCAAGGATCAGGCCCAGTGCGAAAATGCCGGTGATAAAGAACGCTGAAACAACAAAGGAAGGCAGGGTTAAGCGATTTGAACGAAACCGTTCCTTCAATGAGAAGTCAGGCAGAGGCGCTGAAACATGTGACTGTCAAATCGTCTGAGAGTGATGGGATGACGTCCTGTATGTGTATTAGATTAGAATACTGAATACAACCGAAGTGATTCCGACAACCCTGCAGTGTTTCCTCAGGTGAGCTGACCCATGATGACCTGATATTGACCGCTCCATGGCAAGTGCTAGTTTGGGGCTGCGGTGTGAGGAACTGGTGTAGCTATGAACAGGGAGTTAGTTAGTTAGTTAGTTAGTGTTTATAGGGTCCAGCGGACTACTAAGAGCCAAATCAGGGCCTCAGCTATCATATCTGCTGAGTCTCTAGATACAAATACCCACACTAGTATTAACACATCGCTTAAAATTTATGAGGACAAAAGCACAATTATCTGTTCAACTCCAACGACACCTGTATACATTATTAAAACACTATATTTTATAAAATAAGTTTACCTCTTTCAAAAAAGAAAAAATAAGATCTACTGAAATCTCACAAAAAAGAACTGATAAATCACTGGTGGAAAAGAACTTCTGTGATACACATCAAATCAGCACATTCTGTCAAAAAATGATTAACACTGAACAAGCTGTCACACGCAACACACCATGGGGGGTCTTCCCTTCTGAGTATCCAACTGTGCGTTATATAGCTGTGCCCAATATGTAACCGTGACAAAACCGATTCCTCTTTATGGTTACGTACCACGGATGAGAAAGGATTGGTTAAATCTGGGCAAATTTTAAACAATTTATTATGAATTTGATTAGACCATTCACTCTGCCACAGTTCACGACAATACAAACTAGATTTATGACGTAGATCTGAGTGAGGAACAAACTGCATAGGCCTCCTGGAAAGACTTGCACCGAGAGCTTGTTTGGCTGCTTTGTCCACCACTGAGTTACCATAGATTCCCATGTGACTGGGGACCCACAAGAAAACTATATGCTTTCCCGAAGAAACAAGCTGAGTATGAAGATCATGAATATCAGCCAAAACTGGATGTGAAACTTCTCTTGTCGATAAAGCCGACAATGCCGACAATGAATCCGATAAAATAAGGAAATCGTTCTGATCTGACCTGGACACCGCACTGAGGGCCAGATTTAAAGCCTTCAGTTCAGCAGTATAAACAGACGACCAATCCCGCAATCTTAACAAAGTAAGCTCCTGAAAATTGTTATCATACACAATGGCAGCTGCAGCCCTCTCACCTTTTTAAGAACCATCTGTAAAAATCTTGATAAAATCTTTATAAAGTTCACATTGCCCAAGATAAAGTTGTTTATATGCAGCACTCGATGTGACCTCCTTTCGAAATTGAGTTAAATATAAATTGATCTCTGGATTGGCGACTTTCCAGGGAGGTACATCAGTCTGTAATGGACCGTCATCAACAGCATCAAGGTCAATGCCAGCTGCCCCGAAGTGGGGCAAAATACGAATACCCAGTGGAGGAATCTCATTTGGCTTTAAGTCATATTTGGCTCTAAAAGGCGGGTTCATGACAATATCATAGGCAGGATTTTCTGGATTAGCCCTCAGTTTCAGATAGTAATTCATGGAAAGACACAATCTCCTTAGCTTAGCTTAGTCGGACTGACCATCAGGGGAGCAATGCCTCCGAAGTGGCACACAAGACAACATAGCAAAAACAAAAGAAAACAGTGATTTATTCATTGAAGTGCAAACTGTAAGTAAAGGGAGAAGAGGGTACTGGGAGAATCTAGCAGCTAGTCTAGCCAAAACCAACAGAAGCAAGGACTACGTGGGAAAAGCTCACTCCAAAGACGTCTCAACTGGATTGAAATATGGCATGCAGCTCCACATAGGATGAGAATCATCTAAGATCTGAATATAACCCAACGCACCACGACCACAAGCTCTAAAAACCATGTTCTGCACGGCCAGAGCCTGTCAACCATGGGCCACAACAGCTGTGTCATTTGAAGTTTGGAAGCGGGAAGGGGGTGGGGCTTGGAGTTCGCGCACTGCAGACTTTCTAGATTGGAAGAAAACGCCCCCCAAATTATCAGCTAGAGTGGCTTGAGACCTGATACAGTAGTGCTCCACTCAGGTTCATCAAAACAAAATAATTCTAACTGAACCGATTGTGCAGTGCTAAAACAGGATGGAGGAAGCACATATCTACGAGACAGACTACTATGCTAGTCTGGTTATCAGTTTGAAGGGGATGTGAGTTCCTAGCCAAAGTCCTCGCCGTAGAGTCTCAGAGCAAGGTGGCTGTAGCACATCTGGGAATGACGTCATGATACAGCTGTCGATTAATGGGAAGGAAAGGATCAAGGCCCTAGAGGCAATGGCAAATGCTGAGAAAAGTTCCACCTGGACTTGGTCCAAAATAAAACAACAAACAAACAAAAGGAAAGCCGGCGTCAAACGACTTAAATTCCCAACTTAAACCGTCCAGTTGCTAAGTGGGTGAGACATCTGTTATTAGGCGACTGAATCCTGAGGCCTCTGAGCATCCTACGGATGCAGGTTTGTGTTCAGACAGCAACACCACCAGCAGCGGCAACAACAAAAGCAGCAGCAGCAAAGAAAATGTCGATATCTGAGGGGCATTCAAGAGTCATGACCTTGATCCTGCCAGCGCTGTTTACGATTGGTAGTTAAGGATTGTGACATTTGCATGAAGGAGAGGTAAGGTCTCTGAACATTGGCTTTCCAACACACTTTAAAGCTCCTTGCCAATAGGCAGGTATGCACAGATGTTCAAGCAGTGTGACAAAGATACACAAAGGGGGAAACAAAGCGGACAGAAACTAAAGCAAAGGGGCAAGGAAACAGCTGGACAGGCAAAGAGACCAGTAGGCAAGTGATTGGAAGACAAACAAACTGAGAAACAGGCAAGCAGTCAGACACACAGGCAGGCTGACAGACAGGCAGGCTGACACACAGGCAAACATTAAGTATTGATCTATGTAGGAGTCTCACCTTTCGGGAAAATGGTCGTTCGTGCAAGTGCCATTTTCTTTCACAGAATATGATGATACTTCAGACTGAAAACAAGATTAGTTTTGAGACAGGTTTCATATTTGCAATTCAATTGTGCAATTATTTCTTTATTTTGTCAGTTTTTACTAGCTACGATTTTTTTTCTTTTTTCTGTCTTCCTTCCTTGCTTTCCCTCTTTCTTTCTCTCTCTCTTTCTTCTATTCTCTTTTTCTTTGTTGTAACAAACAGAATGAATGTTTCAGTGCACCAAGCATTAGCACATTAATAAACCCAGACGCTCTGTATCAAACACTAAAATACTAAAGTTCTCATGAGAATGTCCTTTGCATACAAAACCATGCATGCATACATTTTGAAAACAAAGGTTCTTTCGTTAACATCCTGTTTATTGATTTCTGATGAGCTTTTAATACTATTCAACCACACATTATGGTAAAGAGGC
>CM065739.1:54487253-54519182 GCA_033310375.1 Conus canariensis
TCAACGCAGCAGTGGCGAGAGCTCATTGTGCAGTGCCACCGAGTCTTCCCCAAAGCCCAACTTCAGGCCTCTGCAATTATCCCGGCGAGAGGGCGGCACCCTCTGAACACCATCATCCGCCCCAGCAACGACCACCTTCAGGAGGCCTGTTCAGCAATGGGGATTAAATTCATCAGCCATTGTGCCACCTTCACCACTCAACGCGGTGCCCCGAGACTGGCGTTGTACTACAACTCAACACAACCCAGCAGGAAGGGAGTGGAACGTGTACCACAAAGCCTCTTCCCCCCTAGACGACAGGCCCTCCTACCCACCCCTACACGCCACACGTCTCGTGTTACCAACAGCACACGACGTCCCAGATCCCCTCTCCTCCCTTCCCCATTCACCCTCTCAGAATTCCCAAACCTCCCGTCCCGTTTACGCACTTCTCATTCGTCTCCCCCCTCCCCCCTCCAGGAAGCCCCTTTAAGACCATCCAGCTCGCTTGTGCGTACACAGAGTGACCACGAGAATGTTCAGCCAGCCTCTCGCTCTGCTGCCCCAAATAACACCAAAACTATTGACACAGCATCTGTCCCTATTGCACCCTCCCCCCTCCAGCAAGCCCCTCCAAGACCCCGCCGGCCAGATGTGTGTACGGGCAGTGACAACAGCACGGGACCAGTCACCCGTCTCCCAGCCAACCAAAGTGACCGTCCGCTATGTGCGACGCGCGAGTGTGCTTTTCCCCCGCCTCCCTGGTTCAACAGATCTGTCCCTCCCCCCGCCCCTGCCTACTCCTCCACCCTTCAGTTACCTTCCTCCGACCCTGTCTCCTTCACATCATCCGTGGTATTGGCCATTCTTCGTACCTCCCCAGCACTCCATGCTTCCCCCACACTTCTGATTGCAGGTTCCCGTTTGCGTATGTGCGAGCGAGCATAAATGTTTTAATAGTATATACAATTATATGACCACAGGTTAAGTTTTTACGAATGGTAGCAGTTTTTGCTTGAGTGAGTGGGTGTTTGTAGGGGAAGGGGGTGGGGGTGGAGAGCTAAGTGTATGTGTGAGTGTGTGTGCGCGCGCGCGCGCGTGTGTGTGTATGTGTGTTTGTGTGTGTGTGTGTGTGTTTTATATGAGTGTGCTGTTTTTCTTCACATCCTACACGATTTGTGTGTGTGTGTGTGTGTGTGTGTGTGTGTGTGGTGTGTGTGTGTGTGTGTGTGTGTGTGTGTGCGTGCGCGCGCGCGCGTGTGTGTGTGTGTGTAACTTTCACCCTGTGCCGGCAGTGCTGATTCTATGATAACTGAAGTGGACTTAAACAACGTATACTATAAATAATACTTCGTAAAACTTCAAGACTGTGTCCCGTACAGAAAAGAGACTGAACAAAGCCTCTGCAGGAGCAAACTTCTGCAAAAACTGCTGTTTACTGCGAGCAAGGCAATCTTGTGCATTGCCAGCTCGTAGTTACTAGTGCGGCTACGTGACTTGTGTTTTAGTGTGTGTGTGTGTGTGTGTGTGTGTGTGTGTGTGTGTGTGTGTGTGTGTGTGTGTGTGTGTGTGTTTTCCCACTTGTTTTCATTTTGAGTTGTTGGTTCTTTGCTTTTTTTGTCTTAAGTTTCAGTTACCTTTTTCTCTCCTCATATTCTGCCCCCTTAACTTTAATTCTGCTTTAGAAGTGCGTCCTTTGTGAGGGAGTGTACATTTTCATTTCAGAAAGGTGTATCCGTAAGTATATCATTTGGCCGCGGATCCTAAGGGCATATATTGTGAAGATTTTTTTTTGTTTGTTTGTTTTGTTGTTGTTGTTGTTGTTGTTGTTGTTGTTTGTTTTTGCGGCTTCTCATACGCTTCTGGTTTACTAAAGTTGTTACGGTGTGTAAACCAGCCCCGTTTTCTCTCCCTTTTATGTAATTTATATTGTGTTCCTTGATTATACAAATCTTAACGTCAATTAACGTGCAAAATCTTCATCTCCTTTTATCATCACATCAGTACACAACTAGAAATGAGCAAGAACCAATCTGCATGGCCATGCAAAGAAGGACTCCGAATCTGTCACCTTAATATCCAACATGCAGTTAACAAGACATCAGATATTTCAACACTGATTTGGAATCATGGTAAACCTTTTCATATCTTAGGACTCTCAGAATCCAGATTAGCTGCACACATTAGCGACAATGATGTAACTATTCCAGGATACAACACAATCTGGAAAGATCCTTCACTTGCGAAAGAGACGGGTCTTCTTATCTATATCAGCGAAACCCTTAGCTTCAAACGACTTCCACACCTAGAAAGCAACGGTGTGGAATGTGTTTGGATAGAAGTTAAGCTGAAAAGAAACCCTTCTATTTTGGTTGGATTCTGCTACAGGAACCCATCCGAAAGAGTAAACTGGGTCGACAAATTAATTACGATGATGGATGCAGTCTCGCTTGAATCCAAGGAAATCATTTTACTTGGAGACTTTAACACAGACCTTCTGAAACTACAAAACCAATCGACGCAAGCATTCAGTCTATTCAATCTGCATCAGCTCATTGAATCTCCAACGAGAGTCACACCAAACTCCAAGACACTTATCGACCATATTTATGTTTCAGATAAAACTAACATAACAGAAATCTGCGTCCCTGTTCTAAACTGTAGTGATCATTATCCAGTTTGTGTCACATGGTCCAAAAAAGGAGTAAAAATTCCCAAAACGGGACACAAAACAATGACCTACCGTTGCTTTACAAACTTTAACAACCAAGACTTTCTGCATGACTTGCTTAACTCAAATCTGTCTTCAGTTTTCAACATAACTAATCCAGATCTTGCAGTAGAATTTTGGATCAAAACATTTACTGAAATTTATGATAAACACGCCCCTCTAAAAACGATTAGAGTACGACATGATCCTAAACCGGCATGGTACACTAAAGAGTTACAGGAGGCAGGTTACCTTAGAGATATGCTTAAACAACATGGCTATGAAGAGGAATCTAGAAAACTGAGAAATGCAATAAATTCACAGAAGCGCAGAGAAAAAACGAAATACTATCGAGAACTAATATCCTCAAACCAGAACCCAAAATTGGTATGGAGAGCTATTAACGAGCTTACAAACAATCAATCTTCTTCAAAATCAACTATAATTAAAGACATCTCTGTCGAACAGCTGAACACCCACTTTTGCACTATTGCCAATAAAATTGTCACGACAGATTCATCCAGATCAAACGACCTACAAAAACTGAAACAATATTGCCAAGATAAAAACATCAAGTCTGAACTTGACATTCCACCAATAACAGTTTTCGAAGTTTATCACTACCTAACGCACCTAAAACAGTCAGGTACCTGCGGGGTGGATGGCCTAGACGGCAAAATCCTCAAACTATCAGCTCCAGCAATTACAGACACGTTAACATACGTCTTCAATTTATGCATCGACAAAAATCATTTTCCCGATAGTTTCAAAAAAGCGAAAGTCATACCTATCTACAAAGCAGGTGACAGCTCAGACCCTGCAAACTACAGACCAATCTCAATCATTTCCACTATTTCCAAACCTTTGGAAAAACACATAAACAAGCACACAATACACCACCTTAACACATACCACTTGCTTCATCCAAGACAGTCCGGGTTTCGACACAACCATTCATGCCACTCAGCCCTAATCAACCTGGTTGATGACTGGCTAAATAGCATTAACAACAACAGAAATTGTGGTGTCCTATTTATTGATTTCAAAAAAGCATTCGATGTGATAGACCATAACCTTCTACTTAGAAAACTAAAATTGTATGGCTTATCCACAAAAACACTTACGCTTTTTCACTCATATCTCACAAATAGGCAACAATGTGTAAAAATTAATACAACTTTCTCTTCATTTCAAACACTTTCCTATGGCGTCCCACAAGGCTCTATCCTGGGTCCCTTACTGTTCACAATTTACATCAATGATTTACCTCTCCATATCACATCCATCTGTGAACTCTTTGCTGATGATACAACAATACATACAAATCATTCTGGTGTTACTGTTCTTGCACACACTTTACAAGAAAGTGCGAATGACCTCGTCAAATGGACTGAACTAAATCACATGTCGCTTCACCCTAAAAAAACTAAATCCATGCTTATCACAACTAGGCAAAAAAAGACAAAATCTCACTCTTAAGTTTCCTCCTGTACATCTTAAAAATGAACCCGTTGAACAGGTTACATGCCTCAAAGTGCTAGGAATAACAATTGATAACAATATGAGTTGGCAAGCTCACATAACCTCACTATGCAAAAAAGTTTCACAAAAAGTTTATCAACTCTCCAAAATCAAACGCTTCCTCGACCTGCATTCACGCAAGCTCTTTTTCCAGTCTCATATTCAATCATACATAGACTATGGATCTACACTATGGGACTGTGCTAGCGCTAACACTCTCAAACCATTGTTAAGCCTACACAAGCGAGCACTCAAATTAGTCCTCCTAAAAAGCAGTAGTCTTCTGGACTCGGACTATAAAAAGATTCAAGTTCTCCCATTAAGTCTGAGATTACAATACAACAAAGGGATCATAATGCACACGATTGTGTCTGGGAAGGCACCCACAACATTAGTTCACAGATTCTCAATAAATTCCTCAAGGACTCTACCTAAACTTCATGTCCCTGTTCCTAGAATTGACTTATTCAAATCCAGTTTAACATATTCAGGTTCCTGTCAATGGAACTCGCTCCCTGAATCAACCAAACAACGCCAATGCATATCAACCTTCAAACACCATTATTTCAACCATCTTATGTGCCAGTACTTACATACTCCGCCATAAATCCACCACCAATCACCACCACCCTCTTTGCCTTATATATATACCTGACTATTTAGAAAGTGTTTTGTACTTGAAATGCACATGTATGTTATTTTGTTTAGTAAGTATGTCTTATATGAGTACATGTATGTGTGTGTGTGTGTGTGTGTGTGTGTGTGTGTGTGTGTGTGTGTGTGTGTGTGTGTGATTTCCTATTACCTCCTGCCCTCTTGTCATTCTGTCGATATGCTTGTATTCTTATGTGACTCTCTCTCTCTCTCTCTCTCTCTCTCTCTCTCTCTCTCTCTCTCTCTCTCTCTCACGGTTCTGCTGGAATGACTTGATTTATTATCCATATGGCATCCCCTCTTACCCGTAGCGACTGGGCTATCGTTATGCATTTCCCACCTCCATTTGTGCTTTATTTCTATCGCCCCCCCCCCCCCCCCCCCCCCCCCCCGGTGCTTCAAAATCGATTGTCTTGTATCTCTTTGGAATTTTTTGATTGTCAGATTGTTCTAAACATGCTCTCTTATCGCACCCACTCTCGCCTCTTCCTCCCCCACCCTCTCTCTCTCTCTCTCTCTGCAGATTTACCCTGCTGCACTCCCTTCGCTCCTGCGTCTCTCTCTCTCTCTCTCTTTCTTTTTTTTTTTTTTTTTTAAATTTTAATCCCGTATTGTATTGTAGTCCTAGTCACTTTTGCATGCTTCCTTTGTTACCTTTTATTTTATATTGTTGACCCTACTCAGGGCGAGGATTGGATGTAAAAAAAGCACATCAGTGCTTATCTATTATCCTCGTAAATAAAGAATTTTGTCTTGTCTTGTCTTGTCTTGTCGCTCCCACCGCCTCCCACTATCGCCCCATCCGCCTCACGCTCCACTACCCCCCCCCCCCTTCCCCCCCCCTCCCCCCTCCTCCCTCTCTCTCTGAGCAGAGAGCGGAAGAACGGGCGAGAGACGGCCAGAGGGAGATTGACACCGTGCGCGTAGCGGAATGGAACGCATTCATCACCGCTTCATGCTGTTTTGCATGTTGACCTACTTCTTAATTCTCCTACGTGCCTTACTGTTTGCTTTACTAAACTGGCCAAATTCTCGTCCTACTTTCGTTTCCTGGATTATCTTTCTTACATACTTCATCACTTCATGGTCAAATTATTTATCTATGTTTCCCTTTGTATTCATTTCGTAGTTTTACATGTGTATGTATATACAGATTTCGTTACTTATTTTAATCTTCCTCTTCCATACATGTTTTCTTAAATACATTTGATTTTCTATTATATGCACATTTTCCATACTCATTTAACTTGAACCATTCATATACCTAGACTACACCCCCCCCCCCCCCCCCCCCCCACGGTGGCCACGTTTGTTCCCATATTGTGTTATCCGGTTGCGTCCTCCACACCCCCCCCCCCCCCCTTCATGCTCCTTCTTACTTGTCATGTATTCTTAATTATATCCATTCAGATTATAATTACACTTATTCCCTCTTAGTTGCCTTAATTATCTGTACTCTTGCATAATTACATATTTTTAGTTATACATTCAATTCTACTACACTTCTTGATCCATCTTGACTCAATCAGTCTCATCCTCATACTTATTACTTTTTCTTTTCTATTCTTTTGTTTTTCATTTACACACACACACACACACACACACACACACACACACACACACACATGTATATACCCACATACATGCATATATCACCCACATACATACACACATACACACACATGTACACACACACACACACACACACACACATGCGTACACACATACATACACACATGCACATTTTACAATCTTGTTCATGTTCTTTTAAGTATTCCTACTCCATCATCCATTTGTAATAACCTCATTCTCCCTCATTTCCATTCATAATTGTACATTTCCATTCATATTCATATTGATTCATTGCACATAATTTCCTCAAAACATATTCATTTCCATGATTCCATTCCTTCATATTATATTACATTCATGTTCCCTCATATTACACCCTTGTATTCACTTTTATATAGTTATCTTTCCATCATAGTCCTTGTCTTGCTTCACATCTGAGTATACAATTGCATAATCTCATGTGTTCATATAACATCTCATTCGTAAATTTGTTCATATCGTCACACCAATCACAATTTCATACTCATTCAGGTATTCGTGTTACTTTCCATACTGAGAAACACCTTCCAAGTTAAATCCACGATTCAATCTTCTCTAGATATTATGTTATCACAACACATCCATGTTCATTTATTATGCATATAGATTCACATGTTTATATGCTTTACACATAAGCATTCACATAATCATACATATGTATATATACACATACACACAGACATATACAGTTTGAATTCAGCTATAAATCCACAGAAGCAAAACCAAGTCTCTTTTCTTTGTCTTATATTTGTGTTTCTCTGAATTTTAATGCATAAAAAGTATACATTGCTACATCACGTGTCATTTCCACGTTTTCATTTTGTAATTGGTTTCTTAGTGTAATTGTATCCTTATTTCTATAATGTTTATAAATATATTTCTCCCTTAATTGTCTATAACATGGGCATATCTTGAAAAAGTGTAATTCGGTTTCTTCTATTGGACAAAAAGGACATGTTGTAATTGCTTCCTTGTCTGTGAACTTGTTGTTTATATGTAATTCGTTTACCCCTAAACGTAGTCTGGCTTTTCTAAATTTCGCTATTGTGATGTCGTAGAAATATTTTTCAGTATGGTGTACGGATTTAAAACAGCGATAAGTATTAAAACGTTCGCTGTTTTCTATTTTATCATGCCAGTTCTGCTTGTGACAGTCTATCATTCTTTGTCTTAATACTGAAATAAATCTGTTCTCATCTCCTACACCTTCATTTAGCCATACTTCTGAAAAGCCGTATATGTCTAAACAGTGTTTTAATTCTAATGCCCAATTTTGAGATTTGTTTATTTCGGTCTTTTCTCTTTCATATGCTTGTCTGGGGAGTCTGTTTGGTGCCATTTTTATAATTTTAAACCAATACCTAATCGCCCTTATTGTGCTGTCTATGCATATAGGATATCTACCCAACTCTCCATATATTAGATTATTTGGGGTTTTCTTGCCCACACCCATATATTTTTTACAGGCGAACAAGTGTATATTTTCTATTGCTTTATATCTAGTTAGGCCCCATGCTTCTGCTGCGTATAAGAGTAAGGGTTTAACTTGAGTATCAAACAGTTTAAAGTAAATAGCCATATCTATATGTCCTAAACTATACATAGTTTTCATTATTTCCATAATTTTGCCTTTCGCTCTACCTGCATATTCAGAAAGTGATATGTCTACTGAGAGTTTAGTTGTCAAGGTGAAACCTAGGTACTTATAACTGTTTACTACTTCTAGTTCTTGGTCTTTGTAGTACCATTTCTCCTTTTTACCCAAATAGCCCCCTTTCCTAAAAACCATTATTTTTGTTTTTTGTAGATTTACTGTTAAACCTATAGAATCCGAGGCTTGTTGTAGGTTCTTTAATTGGTTTTGTAAGCTGGCTGGTGTTAATGATATCAGGGCTATGTCATCTGCAAATAGCGATGTGTAAATCTCTTCTGCACCTGGTAGAAATTGGTAACCATGTCTCCCTTTTCTTGTGACATTTCCGCCACTTCTGTTATTAATAGAGAAAAAATCAAGGGGGACAACAAACAACCTTGTTTCACTCCTGCTGGGCATTCGAAAAATTCTGTTAATTCAGTTCCATATCTAACACAAGCTTGAACTGTTTTGTATATACCTTTTAACATGTTGAGCATTTTTGTAGATACTTTATGTTTCTGTAGTATCTCCCATAATTTGTCTCTATTTACAGTATCAAATGCTTTCTTATAATCTATGAATGCTACATAAAATTTACTTCTACGTCTGCCATAGAGGCAATTTGTTATCATAGTTGTTAATGTGAAAATGTGGTCTATTGTCGAATATCCCCTTCTAACTCCTGCTTGTTCCTTACTAATTTTGTTCTCATCTTCTGCCCAGTTGTAAAGTCTTTCGTTGATTATTGCTGTAAAAATTTTACTTATAATGCATAACAGTGAAATCCCTCTATAATTTCCGGGGTTTTGCTTATCACCTTTCTTATGGAGTGGTACAATTACTGCACGTGACCATTCTAAGGGGAAGTAACTTTCTTGGAACAGTTTATTGAATAACTTAGTTAGATATGGTATTATTTTGCTATATATTGTTTTTAGAAATTCTGGGGGGATTTCATCTATTCCTGGGGATTTACCTGTTTTCAGTTTGTTTATTGCTAAACCTACTTCCTGTTCTGTTATATCTTCATCTAGCTCTTGTACTAGAATCTCTTCAATATTCACTTGCTGTTCTCTTACAATAGCTCCTTGCCTTCCTGTTATTTGGGGGTTCAATATGCTTTCAAAATGTTCTTTCCATTGTTCAGATGTAATAACTGGTAATTTATTTTTCTTTCTTCTGATGTTTTTTATTGTGCTCCAGAATTTCTGGCTATCCTTCTGATTTTGCATAAGTGTATCATATATCTGTTCCCTGTATTGTTTTTTCTTTCCTCTAATCATTTTTTTTTATAAGAAGTTCGTTTGTTATTATATATTTCCTTTCTTTCTTCATATTTAATAGGATTTTTATTTTTATCTATTAAATTAAGTCTACACAGTCCTTGTCTTGTTTCTTTCTTTTCCATCTTGCACACTTTATCATACCACCCATTTGTAGGTTTATAGTCCATGTGGTAGAAGAGAGAGAGAGAGGAGAGAGAGAGAGAGAGAAGAGAGAGAGAGAGAGAGAGAGAGAGCGCACATGAGGCAAGCCTAGTGCATTATGAAATTTTACATATTTGTCTTTGTTTTCTTTATACACACACACACACACACACACACACACACACATATATATATATATATATAATACATACATACATACACACACACACACACACACACACACACACACACACACACACACACATATATATATATATATATATATATATATATATATATATATATATGAGCAGGCAATACAAGTAGATGTGCCTTCGAGAGGGATTACGATGGTTCGCTCAGGCAGCTAGGGAAGGGTTTCTCATATTTATAATATATTCCCCCCATTTTCTTCATCTTCAATTTTTTTTCCCTAAAAGTTCAAATCTTTGCCAAATCATTACTATAATGACTGAAGAATTGTTAGCCTGCACTTGTTTTCCCTTACTACTTAATTGTTCAGCATTATATTGTTTGGTCAATCAGTGGGAGATTGCATCTCTTAGGAGATCCAAGTAAAGGTTGTTCTGTACAGTTCTTAGCCACTTACAATGCTTGGGTTATTGAACAGCAGAGCTGACCACTCAAACTGTTCCACATCTTTTAATCTCCCTTGCATCCTTCAATGGATCCTCAAGCATAGGCTCAAAGATTGTCCTCTACATCTTATACTGTTTGCATAATGCTTTTAGTTTTTCAGCAACTTTTTTCCTCTCCACACTTTCGTTTTGTTCCATTTTACTACCCTTCGTTGGCTGCTTCGGGGGTGCTATTGGATTCTTTTTTGAACCCTTGGTGGTGAGAACACCACAGAATTATGGACTGTGGTGTGTCTCTATTTGACACCAAGACCACAAACACAATCAGCCGTGTCTCCCTGATGAGTCCGATCCAGCGGACGGAAGGCCTAGGAGCAGGCAATACAAATAGATGTGCCTTCGAGAGGGATTATGATGGTTCCCTCAGGCAGCTAGGGAAAGGTTTCTCATATTTATAATATATTCCCCCCATTTTCTTCATCTTCAATTTTTTTTCCCTAAAAGTTCAAATCTTTGCCAAGTCATTACTATAATGACTGAAGAATTGTTAGCCTGCACTTGTTTTCTCCCACTACTTAATTGTTCAGATATATATATATATTGTGTGTGTGTGTGTGTGTGTGTGGCTCTGTAATATGTCTAAAGGGGCTGTTTTAGGCGGTGTAACCGTTTTAGGGTGCTATAATCATACTTGTACTAGTATAATGTACAATGTCATAATCATTCGTAATTCATTCTCTGTCTGCTAACATCGGCGTATATGGGTGCCATTTGGAAAGGAAATCGTTATATACAAATTTTTTTTCAGCAATGTATTCTTCAGTTTTATATCTGTATTTTAGCTTATTAAGAAATACTTGCAGTCTGGGTGATTTCTGTTCTGTTCTACACTGATATAAATAGTGTTTTGCAAATAATACAATAAAATAAAATACATGGTCTATATGTACATCTTTATCAAATCCAGCTATGGCTAATGGTTCAGTTATCTGCAAATTAAATGCAAACATACATTTTTCATTCATCAAAACTACCAGCGTTTCCCAAAAACGTTGTATGACTGTACAATACCAAAACATATGTGTGATACTGTCCTTAACAGAGGTATAGAAAGTACAAACATCGCTGTTCCATATACCCATTTTTTCAGCACAACATTAGTACCAAGACATCTATATATTATTCGTAACTGTAACCATTTCATTTTTATATCAGAAATTTTACTCAGATAAAGAAAACAGTTTTTCCAGTCATTTTCAACGTTCAATTTAATATCCCAGTTCGTACAGATTTTCGGGTGTGTATGATTATCTATAAAAATGTCATAATATAATCTTGACCCTTTACAAACTGACGTTAACTTTTTGTAACATACATGCATATTTAAACATTTATTAGTATTTTCACCTTTGATTTTTGTTTTTTGTATATATTCAATTACAGCTGCTTTAAAACCAGAAAAAGTGACAAAATTAATGTTTACATCATACTTTTGTTTAAATTGTTCGTAAGAAATAAACTGGCCATTGTCAAGCAAAAAATGAGCAATACAATATATACCCTTGTTGATCCATGCTTTTCCCAAAATAGACTTTTTCCCAACTTGTATTCTGTTTGTATAAAAGACTGGTTCCGCAAGGAGTTCATAAGAAGTCTCACAGTTAACTTTGTAGAAAAATTGTTTGTATGCCATAAATACCTCTGTCCAAAACACATTTGATTTACGGAAGGAAGAAAGTATTTCTGGTCCATATTTCTCAATATTGCTTAAAAATGGAAAGTTAGATGTTGTAATAGTTTTCCATTTGTGGTGTGTAGTCTGAACGTTTTGCAGCCACGTCAATTTTAGGGAAGAAGCAAACGTTTTCAATTCTGCTAGTCCAAGACCACCGTTTTGGATACTTTTGTGAGCAGTTTTTCTATTTATTTTGTCTGGCTTTTTATTCTACACAAATTTGTAACAGTAACTTTGTAAAGTCTGAAAAAGTGTCACGTGGGTTAGGTAGTAATATCCACAAATGGATGAGTTTTGATAAAATAAGCGATATTAAAACTGCCACTCTGCCCAAAGGAGTTAGTTGTCTTCTCACCCAAATCTTGAACAAATGTTTCACGTCCGCTAATTTTTCAGAATAATTAATATCTGCACAGTTTTGCAAATCGTTGGTAAACCAGATTCCACGAATTTTGAATTTTTGTGGTTCCACTCCATACCTAAATGGTCCATGTAACGAACAGCAGAATGTTTACAGCTCCCCAACCAAACAGCACTAGTTTTTCCAGGATTCATATATAACCCCGATATACGACCAAACATTTCCAGTACGTTTATACATGTTTCAAATGATTTTTTGTCACCTGCTAAAAGAAATTCCGTGTCATCTGCATACTGAGAAAGCTTATGTTCAACTGTATCTATAACTATTCCATGTATGTTTACATTTTCCCGAATCATTAATGCTAGAATTTCAACACATAATAGGAATAAATATGGCGATAGTGGATCACCTTGTCTGCATCCGTGGTCTATCTCAAACCAACTAGAAACTTGACCATTAACAAGGACACATGACTTGATATTTTTTATAGAATGTTTCAATCCATTTGCAGAAGCCCAGTTGAAATCCAAACGCTTTCAATGCTTTAAACGTAAAATCCCATCTCACTGAATCGAATGCTTTCTCGAAGTCAATGTTTAATAAAAGCCCTGGTAAGTTGTATTCTTCTAAATAGGCAGTTGTGTCGTAAATGAGCCTAATGTTATCCACTATGTATCTATTCTTAACAAAACCTGTTTGATCCTCATTGATGAGGCCAGCTAAGATATTTTTAAACGGTTGGCTATACATGATGATCCTATTTTATATACAGCATTTAACAACGAGATTGGTCTCCAGTTCTTCACAAGGTGTCTTGGTTTATCTCCCTTTGGTATACATACAATTAGTCCCTGTCTCTGAACACAAGAAAGCTCCCCCCCCCCCACCCCCCCTTTCTAAATCCGGCATTTAAAGCTCTGACAACAAAAACCCCTATTCTACTCCAAAAACACTTAAAAAATTCTGTTGTGAAACCGTCAGTGCCAGGACTTTTGTTGTTTTTCATGTTCTTTAACGCTATACATGTCTCCTCCAGTGTGATTTCACCATCTAAATGATTTGCTTCGTCACGGTCTAAATGTGGAATATTTACAATGAGTTCATCCAAATCACAGTCGTCAACTTCACATTTTTTGTACAATGATTCATAAAATCCTTGAACCTCGTGAAGAATCTCTGTTTGGTCATTTAGAATACTGCCATGGTTATCAATTAATTTAGACATACTCTTACTTATAAAATGTCTTTTTTCTAGGTTACAGAAATAGTTCGTCACTTCTTCCCCTTCAGCTATCCACCTAGCCCTCGATCTTAAAAGTACCCCTTCTATTCTTTTCTCTACCCCTTCTATTCTTTTCTCTACCCCTTCTATTCTTTTCTCTACCCCTTCTATTCTTTTCTCTCGAATAACCTTTAGCCTTTCCTTCTTTAACTCTAAAGCTCTGATCTCTTCTTCGTCTTTTGTTTCTTTTCTTACGAGCCGTTGTATGTCTTGTTGTAGGAACGTCTGCATACAGCCTCATGAAACAGCTCTCAGTTGCAGGAAGGAAAAAACCAGAGCCCTGAAAGCAATGGCAGAAGCGGCAGAGAGGTGTTCAAGCTGGATCTGGTCAAGGAGGAACAAAAGTGAACTTCATAAGGCTTAAATTTCCCTACAAATATCAGGTGTCCCTGTGGCTCAGTGGTTAAAGCGCGAGTCATTAAGTGGAAAATGAGCATGTCCAGAGGGTCATGGGTTCGAATCCCAGCCATGGCTCGTCCCAAGATGGGGAAAAAAAAAAAAAAAGGGGGCAGCAGAGGGACATCCGGAGTCATGAACCGGGTGTGGCCCAACCCCCCTAGAGTGTCAGGAGATAAGGGCCGAAACACTTGCTTGAAGAGGGCTTCTCTTCTGAGGACTCTCTGCTGCCACGCTCTCCACGAGTTTCTTTCTACTGTAGGAGGGGGAGGGGGCGGTGTTTATGCGATGTCGCCGTTTTTTTTTTTTTTTTTTTTTTTTTCAAGTCTCGTATTTCAGGACTTTATTCCCATGGTTCCTTCGACGATGTAACCTGTAAGGTTATGGTAATGTTGCTTATAGCCCAGCCGACCGCAAAGGGCCATATATCATAGCTGTCACCGCGTTGAAGTCAACTCACAAGCCTTAAACACAAAAACAAACAAAAATAAAAACAAAAAAAATAATTCACACAACCCTTTAAAATACACCTTCTTAAAACACACCAGAAAATTTTGTTAAAAATCTTTTTTTTCTGTAGAACCTTAGATCAGGGGTGAAAAATGTTAATCTCTTTCCGAAAATTCAAAGATCACGTCAGGTGGGACATCTCTGAACAAGGTGTTCATGGAGTCTGCAGTAAAATGCTTATGTCTCACATCATGCAAGTCCCAACAATCTAAAAGAATATATTTCACTGTGAGTGGTACATGACATGGAATGCACCACGGAGCTTCTTCATCTTTCAAAAGATAAGAATGGGTGTAAAAGGAGTGCCCTGTATGCAAACGGCACAAGACTGTCGACATAACCTGTGAATAAACCCACTCTGAACAAACAAACAAACAAAAAAGAACCACCGTCGCTTGAATAACACAGCCCCCTAAAACAATGCTCTTACCCTTATTAAAGACATTTGATCTCCCAATACAACGCTCTTGCCCTTATTAAAGACATTTAATATCCCAATACAACGCTCTTACCCTTATTAAAGACATTTAATATCCTAATACAACGCTCTTACCCATTTTAAAGACATTTAATCTCCCAATACAAAGCTTTCTCTCGCTCTGTGCAATTCTATACAGGCTGATCTCTCTCTCTCTCTCTCTCTCTCTCTCTCTCTCTCTCTCTCTCTCTCTCTCTCTCTCTCTCAGTCTGCTGATCTCTCTCTCTCTCTTCTCAGTCTCTCTCTCTCTCTCTCTCTCTCTCTCTCTCTCAGTCTGCTGATCTCTCTCTCTCTCTCGCTCTCTCCCTCCTCCCCCCTCCTACCCTGATACACTCTCTGCCCCCCCCCCCCCTTCCCTTCTCCTCCAATCCGGCTGTTGACAAAGGCGTTTTCAGTGCTGTGGAACTGGGAAGAATATATCCTACGTCATGCACATATCACGTCATTCTTCGTGTCTTCTCCATGGTCTTTCAAACAACATGCATTCTCGACCAATTCCAGACAAAAGGCAAGCGATGTAGTTCTAACTGTAGTCTCTAACACCCAACCCTCCGTGACTGGAATGACCTGGATGACACATTGGAAAACTATTGTATGCCTACTTTTACTAAATGAAAAATTTTAAAGAAAGCAGATACCCCCACAAATGACGTCACAGTTTTCTGTCCATGGCGCTGGGCGTGAACAGGTAAGCGAAAGCGGGGGGTTTTCCCACTCCTAATTCGTTAACATTATACTGCAAACTTTTTCCCCCCCGCGAAATGAACCCCACACTGTAGTTACATAACCTTGCAGACTTGTGTTCCACATATCACTGCGGCAAATCCGCGAGTAGACCTTTATGTAAGACTCCTCCACCCCCACCCCCATCCCCCACCCCAAAACAGATTTTCTCCCTGTAACAACTTGACACCTTATTCGTAACTTTTCTTCCATTATGATTTCCTACGACTTACTACGTCAATAAACACACTCCATCCTTCCAGAGTTTTATCTACTCTATAAGGAAAATCACCGTATAACGACTTCATCTTTTATATACTCGATAAGGAAAATCACCGTATAACGACTTCACCTTCTAATATAAGGGCTTTTTCCAATTAGGAATTTCTCCTTACAACGACTTCACCTTCTAATATAAGGGCTTTTTCCAATTAGGAATTTCTCCTTATAACGACTTCACCTTCTAATATAAGGGCTTTTCCAATGAGAAATTTCTCCTTATAACGACTTCACCTTCTAGTATAAGGGCTTTTCCAGTTAGGAATTTTTCCTTATAAGGACTTATCCTGCCAATGAAATATCCTCCTAATAAAAAAAACCCCACTCCCTCCCTTAAACGACCTAAACTGCTAACAGATACCCTCCCAATAATAACCTCCGTTTAACCCTTTATCTGCTAACATACATTTCCCCAGCATCACCCCCAGAGAACTATAAAATAGGCACTCTGGCTCACCCACCTCCGCCAGCTCCAACCGGCTGAAGCCGGTTTCGCTGTTGCTCCGCCGGCTTACCCAGAGTGCCTATTTTATAGTTCTCTAATAGTAAACACTTTACAAACATACATAATGTGTAGGATTATCTGTTTTTAACACTAATTTAGAAAACTTTTGAGACTTTAGTTTTTGCTTAATCCTTCGTTTTTCTTGATCGTTTTCAATAACATCATTTTCACGCATACATTCATCAAATGCGTCTCTTGACGGTCAAAAAATGTAAATGGGCTTAAGAATTCAAATTTTATGTCCCATTCTAAATATGGTTCTAAGTGCCATTTGTTGTCAGTTTTTCGAACTATTTTATATTCATACTGACCCGCATTATTTGCTTCTACATTGCGTAGTTGTTCTAGTTTAGGAAACCTTTTGTTGTCGTCAACCTCTTTGCGCTTATAATAACCATCTTTAGTGTACTCAAAACCATACAAAGTGCCTATCTCACCGTTCTGTTCAAAGTCCTCAACGTCTGCAAGGTCTTTTAATTCTAAAGTTACACACCTCTCAGGCGCTAATGTAACTCCTGATTCTTCTGGTCCACGTGACATTTTTTAAAACAACGTATTATTTTATTTCTAAAACAATGTGCAGGTTATCACATTTCACGACTTTCCCTGTTTTATCTGTGATCTTTATATTAAATGATCTGACCCTCCCACAAGCTAATCTTTTAAACTGTAAATTAGGGAATTGTATAATTTCATAATCGCAATATGCAGCTTTCCCTGATGGAAGAGCTCTTAAAACAGTTGAGGGCTTTCCATCATATAAGTTTTCATCAGTGCTCAGCTCGTCCAAATGAACATAGAGTAATGAATGTAATGCAAGATCGAGCGGATATTCTCCCTCATAAGTAGTTTTGTCTGGTGTAACTATAAATTCATGACTGATTGATCGATTGTTAGTTGCAAAGCCTAACATTTTAGCTAGCTCTACATCAAAAAGGTAACTTACTCTTTTTTCTTCAGGTTTGAATGTCAACATTACTTTCAAATTTGCATTGTTAAGTTTGAGAGTAATGTCGAAGTTACTCATTGCTTCTTTCAGCGAGCAAAACCCGTAATAACCATCAGGTATGGTTAACTGGCTAACTAAGTTTAATATATTATCATATTTTTTAATCTTATTATTTTCCTTGGATTCACTTATATTAAACCATACGACTTTGTAAAAAATTTCATGGAGTGCAACCCTTTGGGTTCCGCATTCATTATTAATAGCATATTCTAAAAACGAAGGACTGTCTTGAGTTGTTATTGTTACAAACATTTTTAAAACAAATTTAAAAATGAGTGCATTCAAATATACTAATGCAAAATATTCTGTTGGACCGCACTACAATCTTAAAAATATAACAACTGATACCCTCGACATTTCTGTGACTCAGTCTGACGCCTTTCAAGTAAAGGTTAGTACTCCATTAAACAGATATCTTAACCCCCCTATTAAAAACGACTACATCCCGAAAGTGTGGTTTAGTCATCCGATGCAATTTTATCAGAACCAGTTAAACTTTGCTGTGTTTTGTGCATCAACTGGGTGTGGAGTGTCGTATGCTGATCATTTAAATCATCCTGATCCTTTGGTGAGGTCAGTATATAGATTCCATTTCTATTACACCTTCAGACGTATTTTGTCTGAACTGCAAGCACCATTACCAAATGACAAACCGTTTAATCCATTCAGCAACAGAATAGATTACAAGGCTTTTGAAAGGATCTGTAACGAATTTGATATTGACCCAAAGACAGACTTTAGACAAAAGTTGGATCTTAATCATGGTTTAGGCACTCTTTATTATTGGGGCGTGCATAGAAAGTATAACTATGATTGGAATCCTCCTTACACATCTTTCTCTTCAGGCACAACTGTTCACCTCGGGTCCATAGAGCAAGAGCATAAAACAGCATGGACAACATTTATTTTGGATACTTCTAAGGGCCTAACAAAAGCAGGAATAGAACGAATAAACGACTCTATTCGTACTTATGTTTGGTGTTTGCTAGGTTCGCAAGCACAGGCAAGATCTAACATAATTGATCCTTCTACTGGCTTTGATGCCCAAAAACAGTATTTAGCAAATTTAGAGGACGCCATTGATTCTGCAATTGATTTGCCTTCAAGTATTAAAAGGTACCAAAATGTTTTACAATTTGCAAGATCGAAAGTAGACTTTGCTGTCGGCACTGGTTTATACATGCTGCCTTCTGACCTCAGGCTCCAGGTAGGAACAATAATAAACTACAACAATGAAATCCTTGTTGCAGGAAATGAACAGAAGGTTGGACAAAACGACATAAATTCTGAGCCAGTAATATTACAAACAATAAAAAAACAAGATGGCCCCCCAAGATTAAGTCATCCAATCCCCAAGGCCCAAAGCCCAAAGGTCATTGAAGACGCGCGTGATGACCATGAATATGAAAAGACGGCACTTGTTATTGGATTAACTGCCCTAGGATTACTTGGTCTTTATCTTACTAAAGAGTAACCCAACTATTAAGACAACTAATGCCCATAAGTGCTCAGCCATAAAGCCAACTACTTTACTTGCGGCAGACAAAAGCCAGCTAACGATCCCTCCTATTATACCAGGCAAAGAATCTATTGCCTTACTGGCTAATTTTTTTAATAAACTTGCAAGATGATCAAGTTGTTTTTTTACCCATGATTTATCTGACGACGGAGTTGGCGGGCCTGGTGGCACTGCTCCCCCACCGCCACCGCCTGTAATAGCCAACACCAGTGTACTTATTGCAAATCCTAAGGCTGTTATAACACTTGCTAATGTGACACCTTGCTCTCTAAACAGTGTTCTTATTCGTTCTGCTAGCGTCGTGTCTTCATATAAAATTCTTTGGATAGTTTCTCTTATTCTGCTCACTTGAGTTCTTAATTGTTCTCGGTTAGTAGACAGCACTTCTGGTCTTGCTGATCTCTCTTGTTCAAGATCTTTTAGTCTTTGTGTTATTCTTTCTTTAACACTAGGTCCTAAGTTGTGGTCATCAGCCTCAACTAGTTTTTCTTTTTCTCTTTTTATATGCTCATCGAGTTCACCCAGTTTTGCTAAATTGTTTGTTAATTCACCTCTGATGCTTTTCAAAGCATGATCAAGGGCCGTTATTTCTCTCATAGGTAGCGGCGGATCGTGCATAGTTTTTAATACTGTTTCTTCTGAAAAACTGGTTTCTGCTTGTATTATTTCGTCTGCTGTTGGGCTTAAATCTTTAAGGGGTATGTTTTGAATTTGGTTTTCTGTTGGGAGTTTCTGTAGTGTGTTTTGAAGTTTAGCAACTGCCTCACTGTCTAATCTTCGCGGTTTAGCAATGCCAAGGCGATTTTGATCGCTCACACTGAGCCTTTGTCTAATTGTAGTCTTTGCTAAAAACTTTGATGGGTCTGGTTTAGATGTAAGCTGTACAGGTTGTCCTTGCTCGTTTTTAAAAATCAAATGGCCATCTTTTGTTTCAAAATCATTAGGGTCTATAAAATCAGGAGGTTCTTGGCCTAAACTTTGATAAAATGATTTGACCTTACTTTCTGTTAATTCACGCCGCAATGATTGTAATGGATGTGTCAAAGGCGTCATTTCACTCATGTCGTCTCCAGGATCAAAAACATCATAATCTTCTTCTGCCATGTTTTTAAACAATTAACTTTTTATTTTGTTTTATAAAAAAATGTCACAAGCATATGGCTCAATTCTTGACCCGCATAGAAGACTGAAAGAGCCCTTTGGCGTGAAGGGAAATAAACAGAATATTATTGTTCCAAATAATCCATCTACTATTGATTCAGATCAAATTCTTACTGTTAAATTTCCAGACCTAGGAGCAGATGAAGTGATTGTGCCGGGATCTGCACGGCTTACTTTCAAAATAGAACTCGAATCAGCAACAGACGAAAACAGGACAGTAGTCCAGAATCTGGGACGGGCAATCGTTAAGAAAATTTCTATAAAACTTGAGGGGCAAGAAATATTTTCTTTACACAATGCAGACATATTTTTAATCTATTCTGATCTATGGCTAACCGATAATGAAAGGGCCGATCTTGCGTTTCAAGGAATCGAAAATAACGAAGCACTAAAACACAGAATAGACGCCGAAGACGCTAAAGCCGGCAACAAGTATGAAGCTGTAAGTTTTGCTTATGGAAATCGCTTTTCTATACCCTTAGATTTTGAGTTGTTAAAAGCGCATGCGCCATACTTTCAAGGAGCATTAAAAGACAGATTGTCATATGAACTAACTTTTAATGAATACAAACGTGTCATTAAATCTACAGACACTGATTCCAAGTACAGCATTTTCGACATCTCGTTAGAGTTTGACATTGTTAGCAACCCTAACTTAGCAAGGCTGATTGAGCAACAATATCAGTCAAAATTAGCAATATATTACGAAAGAGTGATTCATCATACTAAATATCCTAAAAGCAGGGCAGACACAATATGGAACTTTAGTTTTAGCGCCGCAGCACGATCCCTTAAAGGTATTTTATTGCTGTGTGAAGATGAAGAACCATTCAAAAGACAAAGTGAAAAGTTTATCAATCCTAAAATAACGAAAGTACAATGTTCAATTGAGGGTAGTCCTAACCAAGTCTACGGTAGCGGGCTTAAACCTTATCATCATTTTGATGAAATAAGAAAATTGTTTGGAGGCGGGAGGTGTAGAAATCCAACAGTAGACCTTGTGTCTAAAGATCTACACCTTCACAGTGTTAGACTTGATGAATATTTAACAACGAAATACGGTTTATGGATTGACCTAAGGTCAACAGAAGATAATCAGTTGCATGGGAGTGGGAGAACAGTTAAAGACGTAATAAACATTCAAATTGATAAAGAAAAAGAGAGTGATAAACCACTTAATGTACATTTGTTTTTAATATATGATGCGCAGCTGAATATTCAAGATAACAGATTAAAAGATATCCAATACTAAATTATTTTTATTTTTAAAAAGCATGTCTGTTCAGGTTTATCCAAAAGTGCCCAAAGAAGAGAACTCTGTTGCTGTAGACATAAAAACTTTCAGATTAACAAACATAACACAAATGCAAACCCAACTAGAGCAGGACCTTTCAAAATACAGCAAAACCAAACGAAGGTATTCTGCTGTCTTTAATGCTGTTACATATGTTAATACTGGAGCATCGATCACTAGTGCTTTAACAGCAGGAACAAGTGTAGGTCTCTTAGCAACAGGCGTAGGTGCACCGGTAGCTATACCTCTAGGTGGTGTGTCTTTAACTCTTGGCCTGTGTTCATTGGCTGTAAGTGCTGTCAGCAAAAAAATAAAAGCTAAACTCCAAAAGCACACAGCTATGGTTCAACTAATAACAGCTAAACTTAGTTCCTTCAAACTGACAATAAATAAAGCACTTGCCGACTCGAACATCACGGATGAAGAATTTAGTCGCCTACAGGCTGATTTTGAGGACTACAAAAGACAAAAGTTTGATCTTCAAAAAAAGGCAAGGGCAACTTTTTCTCAACAGCCAGACACCGACCAGATAAAAAAGGAATGTTTAAAAAAAGTAAACGAAACATTAAACTCTGTTCTAAACAGCTCACATTAACAACCCCAAAGGGCGTTTATACTTTAGTTTATGAGTCCAAGCACAAAAAGACCGTTGATATTGATTCTGATTAAGTATTTTTTTTTTAATTTAAATAAATATTTTGAGTTAGAAAAGAAACTCAACATGGATAAGATATATGAAGGTTCAGATGAATTGTTTGAAGCAATGCTCGAGGAAGAGCGTTTGTCAAGAGTACTAAATGAGATTGATTTAGAAGTTATTAATCCAAAAAACGTGCGGGAAAGCGTTGTACACGCTATTTCTCAAGTTCCAAGTAAACTAACAATAAACCCTCCAGTTAAAGTAAGGTTAGTTGTTTTAATCGACTATATAACAATAAATGAAGAAAATCTAGAAGTCTGGGTCTCGACTAAACAACAGACTATTCTTTCTCATAATGACTTAACACCTGGTTGGGCAGATCAGCTGCTTACACAGTTTGATGTGGCCGCTGAAGAAGCCAAAATGAGAGGCTCTGGTTGGTCAGAGGGTGAAGTCCTAGACATCAGATTAAAACAGGCTAAGTATGAGCCGATTGTTGGCAAGGCTTACATTCCACTACCTCCATCATTAGTTGCAAAACGAGCAGTTCTAAACATAAAGAATTCAGACAACAAATGTTTTATGTGGTGCGTTCTTGCTAGGCTGCATCACGTTGCCAAAAATGCAGAGAGAGTATCTAACTATTTACAGTGGGCCAATGATCTTAACTTTAACGGCCTTGAATTTCCTATGGCTGTAGACAAAATTGATCAGTTTGAAGAACAAAATCCACCAATAACTGTTAATGTCTACACATGGTCTGAAGAAACCAACCTTCTGCCAATTAGAGTGTCAAAGAACAGTCCAACAATAGGCGAACCAACCAAAACTCATGTAGACTTACTCCTGATGCAAAGCCTTAATGGGTTGCACTACACTCTAATACGCACAATGAGTAGATTACTAGTGCATACTACAAAACAACATAGCAAACAAGAATTCTGTAGAAAATGTTTAACAAGAATTCCATCTGTTAAAGCAGCGAGCGAACATGTAAAACATTGTATTAGCCCAGTTGACTGTGATACAGAACTAATTACGCCCGGAGAAGGCAGTAAAGTTAGTTTTAAGAACTGGAAACGGTTGCAAACTAGTCCATATGTTGTTTACGCAGACTTCGAATCACTCATTGTTCCTTATGAAGGACCAACCCCACAGAAACTTCCTAAAACAGTCTTAATGAGTAATCATCAGATTTGCTCATTTGCCTTCATCATTGTTAGGTCGGATGGCGCCCATTCAAAGCCAGAATTATACAGAGGACCAAATGCTGCAAAATACTTCTTAAAACGCATGCAGCAAGTGCGTAATGCCTGTTCTAATAATCTAAACTTATCTGAAATCATAATGACGCCTGAAGACCAACAACAGTATGACTCAGCCACTCACTGTTGGATTTGTGGGGCGGCCTTGGTTGCCACCGCAGAGAATCCAACAGTAAGAGACCATGATCACATTAGTGGAAAGTTTAGAGGAGCAGCACACAGTAAATGCAATCTTCAACTAAAGTTTGAACCAAAGACATGGAAGCTGCCTATATTCTTTCACAACTTGCGAGGTTACGACTCTCACCTTATAATGCAAGCAGTAACCAGCGACTTCAGGGTGTCATGCATTGCACAGTCATCAGAAAAGTACATGTGTTTCACTTTAAATAACATGTCTTTCTACGACTCTATGCAACACATGATGGGTTCATTAGAGTCACTAGCTATGTCCTTAAAGTCCTGCCCAATAACAGAAGAATATTTTGACCCAACTCTTGTTAGAAAGGGCGTTTACCCTTATGAGTACATGAACAGTTGGCAAAGGTTTGACGAAGATACACTTCCGCCTAAAGGCGCGTTCTTTTCTAGTCTCAGAGGAAAGGACATCAGTGATTCTGATTACCAGCATGCTCAAGATGCGTGGCAGAAGTTAGAGTGTAAAACGATGGGAGACTATCATGATTCTTATTTAATGGCGGATACCTGTTTGTTGGCGGACGTCTTTGAAAATTATAGGAAGACCTGCATGAAACATTACAGCCTGGATCCCGCGCATTACATTTCTGCGCCCGGGATGAGCTGGGACGCTTTCTTAAAATTTACTGGAGTACAAATTGATTTATTGTCTAACCTGCCAATGCTTCAGATGATTGAAAACGGATTGCGTGGGGGAATCAGTATGGCGTCGCACCATTACTGTAAAGCAAACAACAAATACTTGGACGACTATGATCCAAGTAAAAGGTCTAACTATCTTATGTATTTAGATGCAAACAATCTGTATGGATGGGCAATGGCGCAATCACTTCCATTACGCAACTTTAAAATGTACACAGATACGAATAATATTCAAAAAGCATTAAAGTGGTTGGGCAGTTTGACGCCAGATCAACAGTGTGGATACATTCTAGAAGTTGACTTAGAATATCCTCAGAAACTCCATGATTACCATAATGACTATCCATTAGCAGCAGAAAGTCTAAAGATGGCAAAAACAGAACCACCTAAACTTGTGCCTAATCTTCGTGACAAAAAAAATTATGTCTGTCATTACAGACTTCTTCAATTTTATTTAAGACATGGTTTAAAGTTGACAGCTGTTCATCGTATAATTGCTTTTGATCAAGAACAGTTCATGAAACCATACATAATGAAAAATACTGATCTCAGAACTAAATCCACAGATGCATCAGAAAAAGACTTTTTCAAGTTGATGAACAACAGCTGTTTTGGAAAGACTATGGAGAATCTGCACAAGCGTAAAGATGTTAGATTGGTCACCAGAGAGAACGATGCAATTAAGTTGACTTCAAAACCTAATTATCAGGACTTCAGAAGATTTCATGATCAGCTTTTTGGCATAATGATGAAAAAAAAGAAAGTCAAATTGGATAAGCCCGTTTTTATTGGGTTTACTGTTTTAGAGCTGTCAAAGCTTTTGATGTTAGAATTTCTTTACGACTACTTTAAGCCCTTGTATCCTGAGTCCAGAGTTCTGTACACAGATACAGATTCCTTTGTAATCGACATCCCTACTGAAGATATCTATAAAGACATGGAAATAGAAGTAGCAAAAGGGCATGCTGGATGGTACGACACATCTGATTACCCTAAAGATTCACCTTTGCATTCAACTGTTAACAAGAAGGTTTTAGGTAAGATGAAGGATGAATTATCTGGAGATGTGATCAAGGAGTTTGTTGGTTTGAGGTCGAAAATGTACAGTCTTTCAAGCCAAAAAAAAGTTGTTAAAAAAGCAAAGGGAATATCTCGCAGCGCTGTGCAGTCAAGCATATCCCATGACAACTACAAAGAAGCACTGTTTGGCAATAAGACTTTTCATCATGACAATTACAAGCTGCGATCTAATCTGCATGAGATTAACACAACAGTTGTAACAAAACGGTCTCTTGACCGCACTAACACAAAAAGAGTATTTGTTAATCCAGAGTTTTCATATGCAATTGGTCATTGGAGAATAGTATAATCATATGGGCTTATATTTTTCAGCAATCGCACGTTCAATTACATCATCATCTAATTTAGCAAAATTAATATTATTTATTAATGCTAGATGTGCTTTAATTTTTTTTGTCATTTCACAATATTCATGTTTCCATAAATCAAAATCAAAATAAAAGCTTTGGGTTTAAAGCGATTGTCTGGCGATTGTTCTAGCCAGGGATTGTCAATCTTCTCAAATACTTCTTTAATGATATACTGATACTCAAATAAATCTTGCATTAATTTTAAAGACTTTTCCTTTGCCATTTCTGCCATTTCCCTTTGAGCTTCCATTTTAAACCCAAATGTATTTGCGTAGATTAAAACAGTTCTTTAAGCTTAAATATATCACCAACCAATTCAACCAAATTATTATCCATTACTGCTAAATGCGCTCGAATTTTTTTTATCTTTTTAATATATTCTTGCTCCCAATCAAAATTTGAGGTTTTGTCTAGCATGGCATGATCAATCTTCTTAAATATTAGTCTAATAGCAAGATTATAATCAAATATTTCTCGCATTATTTCTAAGGACTCTTCCTTCACCATTCTTGCTTCCAGTGCCATTTTACGTAAGGATTCTTCCTTTTCCATTCTTGCCGCCATTTTAATTTAAATTAAAAAATAATTAAGCGACTGGAACTGTGTCTGGAGGGATTATCTGCAGTTCTTCCTTCACAAAAGATCTTCGGGGGGCTGGTCGTTTTGTTGTGTCAGTTTCTCGTAAATAATACACTGGCGGATTCATTTTCACAATTTTTTTTATCTCATATGGATCAACACTCCAAACTGGATCTGTTGCCCTGATGCGAGTGTCCCCTTCCGCTTCTCCCGGCGAATAAAGGTATCTCACTTTCAAACCAAATGGTAATAGTTTGCTTGATGAAGACTCTCCTTCAACAACATTTATTGTTTGTTTTCTGATTGCTTGTACTGGTTTTAGACCTTTAAATTCTTCATTATTCATTGCGCGCAAAACTGAGGGCAGTCTTCTAACCCATTCTGTGTTGCGAGAATTGTCAATCAGCTCTCTGTGATACTGGTAGGAGAAAAGTCTTTCAGATAACTGTTTGTTAAAGTTTTCAACCAAACCCTGTGATCTGTGAACTCCTGGAATGCCTCTTTTAATGGTAACTCTATGTTTTAACAATAATTGATTTACTTGACCTTTAAATTCTTTTCCATCATCGACTTGAATCATGCGAGGATAAGTTAAGGGTCCTCGTTGATATATCAGTTGTAAAGCGACAGCAACAGCAGAAGCATTCTTTTGTGTTAATGGTTCAGCATCTTTGTATCTTGAAGCTATGTCAATGACTGTAAGTGCGTACTTAAATCTTTTTCGTCTAATCGTATCATGGGGTAAATATAGAAGATCCATTTGATGGGTGTCGTTCGGTATTGTGTTGACAAAGTGTGGTCTTTGTATTCGTTTAGGCGCTGGTAAATAAATTTGCCAAATCGCTTGTTTAGATAACCATTCTTTTGCTGTTTGTTCACTGACTCCCGCTGCTTGGCTAAGCTTTTTAATTGCTGTTATTCCCTTCCAATATCCTTTTGGAGAATAATAGATTTTGTACATTTTTATTCAGCCAATACTTTGTGCAACAAAATACACAGCGGTCATGCCAAAGACAATAAACAATATTTCTTGCATCTTTTGTTTTTCTGATGGTTGATAAAAGTCGCTAAATTTTGGTGGGGGCAATGTTTCAACTTGTTTGCCTGTTACTAGAAAATATTCTTTTATTGCCTGGTCAACATCTTTAAATGTGTAAGCTGCATGTCCCTGTTGTTTAAGTCTGTCGTTAATAAAATCTAACTGCTCCATTCTTTGCTTTTCATAGGTGTCTTGTGCAGCAGCTAGTTGCTCCATAGCTCTGTTATGTCTTTTTCTCTCATTGTTATTTTGTAGTTTACTAAATGCGTAATTACTTCCGCTAAAAGCAAGCGCATTAACCACAGCGCCACCAATCATCATTACGAGTGAAGCCATTTTTATAAATGTATTTTTTTAATTTTACATATTGATACTGTCTGGAATTATTCCTTGCTTAACTAGAAAATCTTTCGTAGCAAATGAAGCTGTAATAACAGCAATCAGCTTTGCCGAGTCTTCAAAGCCTAGTTTGCCAAGATCTGCTGGTTTTATTTTTAACAGGCTTTTACCAAGCATTGTGTATCCTACACTTAGGCCTCCAATAACAGCAGAATGGTATACAAGGTTAGTAATAGTTTTTTCGGCGCTCATTTTTAAAAAATAAAATAATATTTATTTATTAATAAAACATGAACTGCGATGATCTACTACAGCTTCAGGGCAGCCTAAACGTTCCTGAACTTATGATTACAAATGATCAAGTTGATGACCAAGATATTATGCCCAAAAAGGAAAGGCTGTATTCTTTGGCAGCATGTGGAAAAACAAAACAGTACCTTGGAAATGAATTCAGCATAGAACAGATTCAACAAATGTCGCCACAAGACATTGTAAAGTATCACAACAGGTATGAAGCGCAACTGGGGTCAAGAATGGTAAAAAGTGTTGGGCAAACGGTTCTTAGTTTGTACACTAAACTAGTTAGTAGATTTGCTCCCATTGATTCTGAACAAGATTTTATGTATGATTTAACGCAGGATCCAGTTTTAACAAAGTCATTAGAGTCTCTAGGATGTGATCTATATTACAGATTTGGAACATTGTTATCGCCATTAATCATGGGATTAATTACTTTTAATCATATAGATTTTGTTTCCCTTCAAAATGACCGAGCCAGAAAATCAGCAGAATCAGAAAACATTGAATCAGGTGGAGAAAGTGACCAGTAAAAAGCCTCCTCATCCTGGGCGCGTTGCAGCAGGAAAAAAATTAGCAGAGTGGAACAAACAAAAAAAATTAATGTTGCAATCACAGAATATAACTCATAATGAAAACATAACACCGCCAACGCCAACAGTTGTTTCAATGCCAGCTGTAAATACACAAGCTGATTCAAGACCTACAACACCAAAGTCGTCATGGATTATTTGGATTAAAAGAGTTAGCATTTTTGGCGTCATTGCTGTTGGTGGGGGTGGTTATTACGTTTATAAAACATATAAAGAAAGACAGCAAAAACCAAAGCAGCCCAAAAAATCACAGCCACTAAATACAAAATCTGAACAAAAAAGAATACCAGAACTGCCAACAACAAAATCTCATTTTGATCCATTTGATATGCAGTAATATTTCAAGAACTTAATAAATAATTATAAGTGACTTGAATAAGAACTTGATAACGACTTGATGACGACTTGATAAAAACTTAAATAAGAACTTGATAAGAACTTGATGACGACTTGATAAGAACTTAATGACGACTTGATAAGAACTTAATGACGACTTGATGACGACTTGTTAAGAACTTGAATAAGTACTTGAATAAGTACTTGAATAAGAACTTGTTAAGAACTTGATGATGACTTGTTAAGAACTTGATGTTGACTTGTTAAGAACTTAAATAAGAACTTGAATAAAAACTTGTTAAGAACTTAAATAAGAACGTGATGCCGACTTGAATAAGAACCTAGAACGACTTAATGACGATTTTTTTTTCACAATTAATTGTTACATTCTTTTCCGGGGAGACAACTCCTCTTCACTTCTGCCTTTATGTAGTATCTAGGTCAGACATGTCTAGCCACGGCTTACTCAACTGCACAATTGCCGAGTCGAAGCGCCGCACTGTTTCCGGGTTCGTGTCAAGTTACACATAACGGATGTAAGGGCGTCGTTTACTGCAGGCCGCCACGCGGCATTGTATAAATTTAGACGGCTAAATTCCCCACCGGCGTCGTTTAGTGCAGGCGTTAGACGTCATTGTATAAATTTAGGCGGCTAAATTTCCAAACATATCAAAACATGTTTCTTACCTTCCCCGCAATCACAAGACCAAGAACGTTCCCGTGCGAGCGGCTATTTATAGGAACTTGCAACATTATTACATCAGCAAATGTTCCCGAACATTCTCGAGAGAATGCGAGGCTGCCACGTGACCGGACAAGAGCCAGCCAGTTTAGCCATGGCTTCCAATGCAGACGGGCGTGTTTTGTTCACAGAGGAACAGCTTCTTGAGATGATCATGTGTTTTATTATGGCTGTATGGTGGAGTATCTAAACAAAAGAAAATCAGTCCCAAGCCCAGGATGAAAAAAGAAAAGGCGTGTGGAGAGTTAAACTCTTTGTGAAACTCTTTGTAAAATAGGTGGGAGGCCTGTGCTGCGGCAAAACTAGCCTTGCTGACTGTTACTATAAATAGCCGTTCACGCGTGAACGTCCTATTTTAGCAGCATGAGTCTAACAGGATGTAGTGGCTCTCGTAACTAGGACAAACGGGCATGCATGAACGTTTGACATAGATATAGAGTTGCAAGCCCCTCTAACTGTGTCAAACGCGCATGCATGAACGTTTGACATAGATATAAAGTTGGAAGCCCCTCTAACTGTGTCAAACGTGCATGGATGAACGTTTGGTCTAGTTAAGAGCAGTAGAGAACTATAAAATAGGCACTCTGGGTAAGCCTGCGGAGCAACAGCGAAACCGGCTTCAGCCGGTTGGAGCTGGCGGAGGTGGGTGAGCCAGAGTGCCTATTTTATAGTTCTCTCCCCCCCCCCCCCCCCCGCCACCCCACCCCCACTTTCCCTTTTAGCGTCTTAACCTGCCAACAAATACCCTCCTACGAAACATCCGCCCCTTCTTTGAAAACTGAACCTGTTGACATATATCCTGTTAACAATTTCTCTCCCCCCCCCCCCCCCTCTTTTTTTAACGACTTAATCTGCAAATACCTCTCTCTCTCTCTCTCTCACACACACACACACACACACACACACACACACACACACACACAGAGCGCCCGACAGACAAACAGACAAACAAACCAACACACAAAAAAGGGGGAAAAAACACTTACCACACTCATTCCTTTGACTCCTCCTACTAAAAATACAAAAAAATAAAAAAGTAAAAAGTCGTCTCCTCCTGTACAATCCAATCCACCCACCAAACCAACCAACACCTCTCCCCGCTACTACACTTCTACCACACCAACTCCAAGTCCAAGCAACAACTCAACACACACACACACACACACACACACACACACACACACACACACACACACACACCACACCCCTACAATCGTTAACGATTTAACCTGTCAACAATACCTCTCTCTCTCTTTTTCTCTTTTCTCTCTCTCTCTCTCTCTCTCTCTCTCTCTCTCTCTCTCTCTCACGCACACACACACACACACACACACACACACCCTCCCCTTTCAAATCCTGCCCAATCCTCTCCGTCAACTCTCGCTTTCTCTCCTGGTTTTATTACTGATGATTCCTTCTACACCGCTGAACAACAAAAAGAAGACGCAGAAGGCTGTAAAACAGAGGGAAATGTCAAATACATGGACACCACAGCGTACATCAACAGACCAATGCACACACCTGCAGCTAACACCACCACTACAAAGCCCCTGACATATGCAAGCTTTCCCAGGTAATAAACTCGCAGGACACTGAAGCAACAAATGAAAAAAAAAAATCTCCGACACACGTAGTATTGGGACAAATCTCTCCTCCCCCCCCCCTACTCACACACACACACACTCTCTCTGTGTGTGTGTGTGTGTGTGTGTGTGTGTGTGTGTGTTTTGAGTGTGTGTGTGTGTGTGTGTGTGTGTGTGTGTGGTGAGTGTGTGTGTGTGTGTTTGTGAGTGTGTGTGTGTGTGTGTGTGTGTGTGTGTGTGTGTGTGTGTGTGTGTGTGTGCATACGTATATCATATAATATATTCACACCACATCCACATGCCGGCGCGCGCGGGAACACGTAAACACACACACACACACACACACACACACACACACACACACACACACACACACACAAAATACGCGCATACACATTTTCTTAATTTACACACACACACACACACACACACACACACACACACACACACACACAAAATAAGCGCATACACATTTTCTTAATTTACACGCACACACACACACACACACACACACACACACACACACACACACACAAAAATACGCGCATACACATTTTCTTAATTTACACGAACACACACACACACACACAGAGCCTCTCCTCTCCCGCCTCCTACCTCAAGCCCCCCCCCCCCCCCCAGCCCGCCCCCCCCCCCCCCCACACACACACACAATAATGAGAAAGAAGAGACAGGGAGGGAGAAAGAGACAGACAGACAGAATTCACGGGAATTAAGGAATTCGCCAGTAAGGCCACAGGCCTGTACGTGTAGGCTGAACGTTCGACTGAGGTGGGAAAATAAATTCAAATGGATAGCCAAATTTGAAAGGGAATAATTCAGTTTCTCAACAACAA
>CM065739.1:54526782-54531782 GCA_033310375.1 Conus canariensis
ATAGCTGTTTTTCCAAAGGTTGTATTCGGTGTTTGATTTTATATCTTCTATAGCCTTTTCCAAAATTCTCTTGCTTATTTTGCCCAGTTCGGATTTAGATGGGTTTATTAGTCTACATGTTGGGTTGTTTTGGAAGTTAGGCTTGTGGTCTTTAAGTGTTATGAAGGCCTCCTTTGTTGCTGTTGTCTCTACCCTATCACTTAACTCCATGCGATGTGCAAGCTCTTTTTCTTTTTTGCGGATGTTGCTATGTGTAGTTTTATCAGCTTTCTTGTAGTTTTTCTGGATGTTTTTGTTTAAGAGTTGGGAGTATTCGTTTGGTTCCATTTTGTAAAAATTGCTCGTTTTGTCAGCCTTTACGAATATCTTTTTATCATTTTGGATTTGTTTTATATCATTTGCTAGTGATGTTTGAAAGTTGTTATTTGATTTTTTGAATTTAATATTGGCTATCAGTCCCTTCATTTTGTCTTCAAAAGGTTTCATTTCATCTATTGTTGGAGGTGATCGCCATGATTTGAATCCATATGTATTTTTGTCTTCATTCTTTGCATGAGATTATTTTCCACACCAAAAAAACCTTACTCCATAGCAGAAATGAAACTTGGATTAAAAAAACGAGCAAAAACTCCACATTTGATGTAACCATGGGATCGTATGATGGTGCCGAAACATGTGAACTAGTCGGACTATTCATGCTATCCAACATCCAAAAACAACTTGGAAAACAGGCCGGTTTATACAGAGATGACGGCCTCGCTGCATTAAATAATAATCCAAGAACCATTGAAAACAAGAAAAAAGAATTATGTAAAATCTTTAAAAACCACAACTTAAAAATCACAATAGAAGCAAACAAAAAAGTAGTGAATTACCTAGACATAACATTAGACCTCAATGACCATGTGTACAAACCATACAAAAAACCCAATGACATACCAGTCTACGTAAACACCAAAAGCAACCACCCACCATCTATACTAAAAACAATACCCAATGGTATAAACAAGAGACTATCCAACCTGTCATGCAATGAAAACGCATTCAATGATGCAGCAACAGAATATCAAGAAGCATTACAAAAAAGTGGTTACAATTACAAACTACAATACAATCCAGACAACAACACGAACAGAATTAAGAAAAATAGGAAAAGAAAGATCATATGTACAACCCACCATACGATGGACAAGTAAAAACAAATGTAGGAAAAGAATTCTTTAAAATCTTAGCAACATCATTCCCAAAAGAACACAAACTGTCCAAAATATTCAACAAAAACACCATTAAACTGTCATACTCATGTATGCCCAACCTCAAAAACATGATTGATTCATCTAACAAAATGAAAAGCAACATAAAAGAGAAGGGTGCCGAAAGGACATCTTGCAACTGCACTAAAAAAGAACAGTGCCCCCTGAGCAATAAATGTCTTCACAGCAACATTGTATACCAAGCTACGGTAACATCAGAAAATGAAGAAGAAACATATGTAGGGATTACTGAAAACACTTTCAAAACCAGATACGCAAACCATAAACAGTCATTCAAAAATGAAAAATACAAAAATCAAACAGAGCTGAGCAAATACATCTGGAGACTCAAAGATAAAAAAATAGACTACAACATATCATGGAAAATCATAAAAAGAGCAGCACCATACAACAATATTTCAAAAAGATGCAATCTATGCTCCACAGAAAAATGGTTAATATTATGCAAACCACACTTAGCAACTCTGAACACAAAAGTAGAAATTGTAAACAATTGCAGGCACAAGTGGAAATCTTTGCTAGCACATTCCACCTGAACAGGCCCCAATAAGAACCACAGGCCGCACGTGCAGCAAATGAGATCCGCCTGCACACACAGAGTTGAAATCAAGTCCCGCACGCCATAAAAGACCGTTGGCGTGCTCCAAAAGACATCCTGAAGATAGCAAAGCTAGAAACAAGCTTGTAGATTTTACCACTTCATTTTAAAAATATTTTTTTAATATATATATATATATATATATATATAGGCTAACAATATATATATATATAATGCTGAACAATTAAGTAGTGGGGGAAAACAAGTGCTGGCTAACAATTCTTCGGTCATTATAGTAATGACTTGGCAAAGATTTGAACTTTCAGAAAAAAAAAAATTGAAGATGAAGAAAATGGGGGAATATATAAAAAAATATGAGAAACCCTTCACTAGCTTCCTTAGGGAACCATCGTAATTCCTCTCGAAGGCAGATTTATTTTGTATTGCCTGCTCCTAGGCCTTTCGTCCACTGGGTCGGACTCATCAGGGAGACACGGCTGATTGTGTCTGTGTTCTTGGTGTCATATAGAGACCCACCACAGTCCATAATTCTGTGGTGTTCTCACCACCAAGGGTTAAAAAAAAGAATCCAACAGCACCCCCAAAGCAGCCAGCGAAGGGTAGTAAAATGGAACTAAACGAAAGTGTGGAGAGGAAAAAAAGTTGCTGAAAAACTAAAAGCATTATGCAAACAGTATAAAATGTAGGGGACAATCTTTGAGCCTATGCTTGAGGATCCATTGAAGGATGCAAGGGAGATCAAAAGATATGGAACAGTGTGATATATATATATATATATATATATATATATATATATAAGAAGCCGCATAGCCGCAATTCTTCTGAACAGGTAGCAAATGACATGAAATGTCGGCTGGCACATGACGTGTTTGCTGGTACGTGAAATATCTGGAAAACCGAAAGTCATAAAAGTCACTGAACTCTGGATCAAACATGAACACAGGGTAAGAAAAAAACAACAACAACAAAAGTTCAGCGCACGGACCTGAAAGGCACGAATGCATTTATTGCTTTAACAATTTACACGCTTCAAAGGTGTCATGTGATGTAGCCTCACATGGCGACATGTGACGTTCCGTCGCATACGCCCTTATTTGTTATAAAGCATTCCCCCAGGTAGGGAAAAGAAAAGGTAAAAGAAACAATAATTCACGTGGCCTGACCAGTGTGATCGGTGTCGCTGGTGGCTATTAAAACAGTTCAGTGAATGGACGGACGTTGTCCATTGGTCAGCAACCATGGGCTGGTAATGCGTAGAGTTAGACGAGTACTCACTGAACGTGTACTCAAAAAGAGCGCAGGAGGGAAAAATAAGGAATAGGAAGGAGATGGCTTGGGGACACTGACCGGACAGGTTGTCTGAAGAACGAGTTCCACCTGCAATTCACCATTACCAGCCCTTCCCGGTGCTGTGGCAGTACCGGTAGTGATACAGGCAACTGGGGCAGCACCTAAGTGCGAAGATGTCGACGACTGCCAGAGTCGTGAGAGACTTTAAAGAATTTGTCATGTTGACCCACAAAGATTTTTAATTGTTCCCCCTTGGATCAGGACTCCGATGAAATTCCTATATTTTAAGCCATCTTTTTTTATTCTTTCTTGAAAATATAAATACTGTATCTCCAGTGAGAAGGAGAAACCGGTAAACGATATATGTATGTATTGCTATGTATAATGAGATGAAATTTGGTCCCAGGTAGTGGATCTGTGGAATGTCTGTACCTCCGCTGGAGTGGAGGAACATAAGATTGAAAGTTTGAAGAGTTGATTATTGTTTAGTAAATTATTCCCCGGAGAGGAGGGGGAGAAGAAGAGTATCGTAGTGCGCCTTCTGGTTGTTTGGAGAGATTGCGTGTGCACGGAGTGAATGCTGGGCTGAGTGCAGGCATGACATTTATGCACAGTGTGACAAAAGGTAGAGGCATAAAAGTCAACAGGTCGGTAGTCAACATCCACACAGGTTGTGAACAGAAACAGTAGAAGGAGTAGTAGCAAAACGGGGCGGTAGGAGGGTGGGGTGGGGGAGGGGGCGGGCTGTGGCATGTATTCATCAATATAAGTCTGTTGTGAACTTGTGGACAGGCCCAGCTTGACTGGTGTCAGAGAAATGCCCTTCCATTCATGAACTGGACGGTAGGAGTGATGAAAACGTGTCGCCAGGGCAAGTCGAATAGCCCACTGGTATTTCTTTTTTTCATGAAAAAAAGTATGTTCTAAACGTAGGACTACTGTAGGAATATTTATAGATGTTGTTACAAATGTGTCATTTTTGTTGTAAGTGATTCTTGGCAGTGGTAGGTCCAATTATGATAAATAAACAGAACGGGGCAAACGAGCCCAACTACGAATAAGCACACGAACCATAAAACTTCAGACGGTGTTTGAAACACAAATGAGTGACAAAGATGCCAGCAAATCGCTGCTACACCGCGTTTGAAAATTTCTATCGATGCGACCGATACGTAATATTGGTTGAATGTGGTTTTATTCAATGAAATTTAACGTGTTATAGCGGACGTGAAAGAATCATCCCGAATAAACACACAGATGTGCCAGAGGGCTACGAGTTCTGACTCTTTAAATACTGGGGCTTCTTTCAGATCTTTGGCACCAATGCCTCAGAGAGAGATAATGGTACTTACAGCCCAGCCGACCGCAAAGCGCCGTATTAGGGCTGTCACCTCGTTGAAGTCAGCTCTAAAGTCATAATTAAAAAGACACACACCCACACAACTCATTGAAATATACCCCCTTAAAAAAAAAAAACGGAAATTTCGTTAAAATCTTTCTTCCGTAAAATCTTAAATCAGATGAAAAATGTTCCACTCTTTCACATAAAAAAATCACAATATGTGGGACATCTCTGAACAAGGTTTTCATGGAGTCATCTGTTGAGTGTTCATGTCTGGCATCATACAAGTCCCAACACTCTAAAAGAACATGCTTCAATGTGAGTGGAACATGACATGGAACGCACCACGGAGCTTCTTCACCTTTTAAAAGGTAAGAATGGGTGTGAAGGTAGTGGCCTGTGTGCAAACGGCACAAGACTGTTTCTTCTGTACAACCGCCCCTGGAACATGGTAAAAACTCTTTCAGGTTTGGACGGATTTGGAACAGTTTGTTATTCATCCGTCTGCGAGTTCCATTCCTCTTGCCAGAGGTCT
>CM065739.1:54536782-54561782 GCA_033310375.1 Conus canariensis
CGTAAGGAGTGCAGGTCCCAAACAGTTGTTGAGAGGGGGGGGGGGGGGGGGGGGGGGGTTGACCTCATGCCGTCAAGCTCTCCCTAGAGTTTCTTCCTCGTATGTATTTCTATGGTTTTCGTTCTTTATCATCTTCAATCTATGTCTCCCCCCATGGGTGTTACACGATTACTAAATACTTGAATCTTTGTGTATTTCTTACCTCCCTTCAGCCATTACATGGCTCATTTAACAGGGCGTAGCCAACCACTTGAAATGAATTGAAATAGGTCGGCGTCTCTCTTTTTTAAGTTTTCTTTTTTTCTGACAGTCAATCTGTGAACACGTCTCTCTCATAGTGTCATTTTATATCAACCTGTCTGTTTATGTGTCTGTCTGTCTGTCTGTCTGTCTGTCTGAGTCTCAGCTTGCCAACCTCCCAGCCTAATTGCTCTCTCTCTCTCTCTCTCTCTCTCTCTCTCTCTCTCTCTCTCTCTCTCTCTCTCTCTCTCGGCCGAATCATGCACACGCCCACGCTCGCGTTTTTGAGTGTGTGTGCATGTGCGTGCGTGCATGCGTTGTGTGGTGTGTGTGTGTGTGTGTGTGTGTGTGTGTGTGTGTGTGTGTGGTGTGAGTGTGTGTGTGTGTGTGTGAAGGAATCCGCAGAGCAAGGAATAGGAAAATATTTACCTTTAACACACACACACACACAACACACACACACACACACACACACACACACACCCCACACGTGAAGAGCATACAGAAGGCAGTCCAGCAATATTTAGGAAAATATGTACCTTTAACACACACACACACACACACACACACACACACACACACACACACACACACACACACACACACTCTCCACACAATCACACACCAGTATGCACGATTTAGCATAAACGCGTAGCCCAGACTCTAGGACGGTAGTGATCAAATAAACGGGTCAGTACTAATTTCTCTCTCTCTCTCTCTCTCTCTCTCTCTCTCTCTCTCTCTCTCTCTCTCTCTCTCTCTCTCTCTCGCCGGCTCGCACGTTCTCTCTCTCTCTGATTAAATCTCCTCTCCCCCCGTCTCTTTCTCTCCTTCTCTCGTTGACTTGCTCGATCTGTCTCTCCCTTCCTCCCCCCCCCACTCTCTCTCTCTCTGAATGAATCTCTCTCTCTCTCTCTCTCTCTCTCTCTCTCTCTCTCTCTCGCTCGCTCGCTCGCTGTGTGTGTGTGTGTGTGTGTGTGTGTGTGTGTGTGTGTGTGTGTGTGTTGTGTGTGTGTTGTTAGTCTCTTTAACGTCTGTTCACTAAAAGTGATATTAGACGGTGGGAAAGGACGCAGCTGATAGCAGAAACAGTATAAATGGGAAATCGATCTGTTTCACTGTAAGTAAGATCATTTGGAGTCCGTTCATGTACACCTAGAAATCTTTTCAGAGCACAAATATGATTAATAGACAGCCGCTTTTTCTACTCCCCATAGCTCAGAACCGTAGTGTACAATCGGCTGAACCTGAGTATTAAACAGTTTTATACATAGCTTAAATGAAGAATTATTAAGAATATGGAACTTTTTCATGATGCAAAACAAGACGTTTTTTACCTTCCTTGGAGGTCTTTGCGCGAACCTACAAAACTCAAGCATACTGAAAATATCTAAATACCTAAATGATAATAAGCATTTACGACTGGCATCGGAACATCGTCGTATACCCACATTTCTCTTACACTTAAAGATTTGCCTTCACGAAATACAATGATATTGCTAGTTTCCGTATTAACTTCACAACTGTAGTGATTCAGCCGCTCAGTGCAAGCTATTCAGTTGAGTGCACCCTGTAACAGTTTCAAAGGCGTCTAGCGGGAATAAAGCACCATGTTTACTATTGTTGATTACATTATGTGCTAGCTCATTAATAAACAAAGAACATAAGACAGGGCTGCATACATCTCCCTACTTCACTCCTCTGGAACGATTAATATAGTCAATAAATTTTGCATCACAAGGGACTCCCTGGCTCTTGCTCTATTTAACATAATTCTATTCCACTTTATTCACCTTTAATACCGTTTTCATTTTAATCAAGACAGGCCTGAGGAGATTTCTATTAAAGCAGTCAAACGCTTTTTTGAAATCTACAGAAAGTACGTATAACCTCCTGTTGTAAGAAAACTGCTTCTGTATTAGCGCAAGCAAAGTAAACATAATTATGGTTAATAGTTGAGTAATGCTTTTTAAAGCCTGCTTGGCGATCACCTGTGATATTATGTTACTCTACCCGGCGAGACCGCGTTTTGTATTGACATTTTTTTCTTCGCTTGTGCAGTAGAGGTTTTTTCAGTTTGACTTCAGACTGGGAATTTTCCCACTAGGGAAGCAGGTGCTCTCTGCCTCTGCTTCTGTTCTGGCCCTTCTCTGGCCAAAGCTTACCACTTCCCGATTACCCCGTGTTCAAACCTACTTTAAAACAGCCATTTCCATCCGAGCAAAGTGGCCAGCACATGTTTGCATTAGTTCCACTACTATCACCTTTGGTGCTTTCATCCCCAGTATCTACAAAACTCATGGCTGTTGGTGCTTCAAAACAACCCAAAACAATGGGGGTATATATATATATATATATATATATATATATATAGAGAGAGAGAGAGAGAGAGAGAGAGAGAGAGAGAGAGAGAGAGCTCTTTGCACAGTTTAAATGGGATTTCACTAGTCCACAATTAACGTGGTTATCAGCAGCGTATTTATGTAATGAAAAGAAAGTTTGGATGATCCAGCCTTCCTCAAACAAATAACTAGACACATTTACAGCACGGTTTCAGATTTCATTCAAACAATTTCTCAGATGTGTTCGGATTATACATTGTAGTTGGACCCGCCTGGAGCGAAGGTCCCGCTCAAATGTAAACACACGCCATACGCTCCAGAACACGAACTAGAAGCACCACGATCGCTGCTGGTGCCACAGAACTTCTTGCAGAGCTGATGCCACACACGTTCGATGCCGGATGTAGCACGCATCTAATTTCCGGCTTGTACATTCGCGCCTGATGCTCACGTGACTTTGTCCGGAGGTTATAAGCCAGTGATAATTCGAACAGGCACAACAGAACGGTCAGATGTCAATTATCAGGTTTTTGTTTTTCAGAATGAAATATCGCCATTTTCCTGACACGAGCATGGCGCTTGAACAGACGACTGTTGTCCAGAAAGGTGAGACTCCTGTACGGACCAACATTGGACGTGTGTCCGTCTGTCAGCCTGCTCTAAGTGTCTTTCTGTTGGTCTGTCTCTCAGTTTATTGGTCTTCCAGTCTGTCGTCTACCTACCAGTCTCCCTGCCTGTCTACTTCTCTGTTCGCCTGTTTGTTTCAGTTTTTGTCCATTATGTTTCCCTCGTATTGCATCTCTGTTACACCGCTTAAATCTCTCTCCTCTCTCTCTCTCTCTCTCTCTCTCTCTCTCTCTCTCTCTCTCTCTCTCTCTCAACAGGAAGCAGTTCAATAAAGCGTTATACAAGAAACTTGTAATGACAATGAATAGACAATGATTTTAGGGTGTTGTTCCATAAGTCCCGCCACTCCAAAAGAAGACAAAATAGAAGTGGCATGATTTCAAGTCACTTTTAAGTTTGGTTGCAAACGGATAAATGTAATACAAGAATACAATACCTTGTCTACGATGAGACGACAAGCTTTTGTGAAATGTCTGAGCTCTGGACAAGAAACTATTTACTTTATAAAAAAAAAACAACCTCAAACTTAAAAGCAGCAGCAGCAGCAACAACAACAACAACAAAACAACAACAACAACAACAACAACCGTAAAATAGCCAGTCTGTTGACATTGGCAGGTTAACTGTTAAAAATAAACCTGGGTGGAGTACAGCACCAGGTCACCCGCCACTCTTGCTGCTGATGCTCTAGGGGTGTTGCCTTCATTCTGGAAGGTCTCCTGTGCGAGTTCAGCCACCCGTTCCACTCTTGCTACTGATGCTCTAGGGGTGCTACCTTCATTTTGGAAGTCTGTGCATGTTCAACCACCCGTTCCACTCTTGCTCCTGATGATCTAGGGGTACTGCCTTCATTCTGGAAGGTCTGTTGTGCATGTTCAACCACCCGTTCCACTCTTGCTGCTGATGATCTAGGGGTACTGCCTTCATTCTGGAAGGTCTGTTGTGCATGTTCAACCACCCGTTCCACTCTTGCTCCTGATGATCTAGGGGTGCTGCCTTCATTCTGGAAGGTCTGTTGTGCATGTTCAACCACCCGTTCCACTCTTGCTGCTGATGATCTAGGGGTACTGCCTTCATTCTGGAAGGTCTGTTGTGCATGTTCAACCACCCGTTCCACTCTTGCTCCTGATGATCTAGGGGTGCTGCCTTCATTCTGGAAGGTCTGTTGTGCATGTTCAACCACCCGTTCCACTCTTGCTGCTGATGCTCTAGGGGTGCTGCCTTCATTCTGGAAGGTCTGTTGTGCATGTTCAACCACCCGTTCCACTCTTGCTGCTGATGCTCTAGGGGTGCTGCCTTCATTCTGGAAGGTCTGCTGTGCATGTTCAGCCACCCATCCTGTCCAGTACAAACCCGTTTCCAACCTGCAAATGCTACAGCTGTTATAGACCATGATTTTATTGTTTCCTGCTGTGAAGGACATTGTTCCTCAAGAGTCTGCGGAGAGAGAGAGAGAGAGAGAGAGAGAGAGAGAGAGAGAGAGAGAGAGAGAGAGAGAGAGAGAGAAGGTAATGTAAGGTAATGTTGCTAATAGCCCAGCCGACCGCAAACGGCCATATCAGGGCTGCCACCGCGTTGAAGTCAACTCACAAGTCATCATTTAAAAAAACAAAAAACAAAAACAAAACAAAAAATCATTCACGCAACCCTTTGAACCACACTTTCCAAAAACATACCGGAAATTTTGCTGAAAATTTTTCCTCCGTAAAATCTTAGTTCAGATGAAAAATGTCATTTCCTTCAGAAATGTTAAAGATCGCATCAGGTGAGACATCTCCGAACAAGGTTTTCATGGAGTCTGCTGTAAAGTGTTTATGTCTCACACCATGCATGTCCCAACACTCTAAAAGGACATGTTTCACTGTGTGTGTGTGTGTGTGTGTGTGTGTGTGTGTGTGTGTGTGTGTGTGTGTGTGTGTGTGCGAGAGAGAGAGAGAGAGAGAGAGAGAGAGAGAGAAGGAGGGGGAGAAAAAGGAGAGACTTTGACAATTTGAAACTGTACTGACATTGCCAAAAGGTCTTGTGACAAGTGGAAGGGTATGACCACAAAGAATGTCAAAGCGAACAAAAATGCAGAAGGAATAGAGTATAGGGGGAAAGACCCTTATAGAAATGAGCCAATAACCCCACGGAAATGAAAGAAGAGATAGATAGATAGATAGATAGATAGAGAGAGAGAGAGAGAGAGGGGTGGTAAGGTAAGGTAATGTTGCTTATAGCCCAGCCGATAGCAAAGGGCCATGAGAGAGAGAGAGAGAGAGAGAGAGAGAGAGAGAGAGAGGAGAGAGAGAGAGAGAGAGAGAGAGAGAGAGAGAGGAGAGAGAGAGAGAGAGAGAGAGAGAGAGAACCCATAAGAAGGTAGTCCATCAAAGCCCACAGTACTAAGGACTGCGTCGAGAAAGTGCACTCCAAAGAAGTCTAAGCTGAAATGAAATGTGACAGAAAAGCCCCTCTGACGATTTATGACCCTAAGAACCGTACCCTGAAAGAGCATCCCCACCATTCTTGGACGATCTGACAGTCATAGTTTATAACACCTGTGCCTATCTTCTCATTGAATAAACTTTTTTTTTTGAGATGGCTTTACCATGTTCTTGTTTGTTTGTTTGCCCTTTTTTCAGGATTTTTTGTCATCTCCGTTTTCGTGCTGGGCTTTGTCTTCGCAGCGATGGAGTGGAATGCACAGCTCACCAAACAGCAACAGACACTGGCACCTCGTATGTATGATTCTATGAGTTCTTTGTAAGGAATCCGCACGCACGAAGAATCGTTCCAATGGTAGACGTGTCTGGAATTGTTGCCCTTGAATGATCTTGTATGCTATAACGATATCGCAGACAAATTCCTTACATTTTGGTGGTGGTGGTGGTGGTGAAACTCTGTGACAATACCAAAGCCCAGAATGATGTTCAACCAAATTTACCAAAAGCCTATGGAGGTGGAGAGGAGTAGGAGGGGGTATGGGGAGGGAGGAGTGGTGATTCCTCCCCCCCCCCCCCCCCCCCCACACACACACTTATTTTTGTGTACATTATTTGCACTTTAGTCTTGCACCAGTCTAAGTGCGAAAAAAAAGAAAAAGAAAGAAAAAGGAAAAACACAGGGAAAAAAAGGGTGTGAGGTGTGTATAATGACATCGAACACTGGACTTTTTTTTTTTTTTCTTTGATTGTTAATCATAACTTCGTTGTTTTTCTCCGCTTTCTGTTTCTTAATCACAAACTTTGTTGTGTTTTTCTCTGCTTTCGAGAGAGAACACCCACCTGATGTTGACCATTCTGACTGAATTTATTGACAACGTGCACTTGATCACCATTACCCAATGTCAATCAATGTCTGTGCTCACGGAGCCAGGATTGGTGGGTTTAGGGCTTCTGGCTTTTTTTCTTATATTATCGTAATTATACCGATAAGACCAGTTTAATAACCTTTCGCATCTTTACTTACCGATCAACTTAAATCGCTTTATGTTTACACGGCTTATGCGCTTAATTGTAGAAAATTCAGAACAAAACTGTCTAGCTACACCCCAAGTCAAAGACCTCTCTCGTTTTGGACTTGGGGGGGAAAAGAAAGCCTTGCATAGTTTCGCAGTATATCTCCTCTATGTCGTAGATTTCATCCACTCTATCTGATGACATTAAACTTGATTCCGGGCTTTACTGGAAAAGCTCATTGTGAAGCAGAATCTGAAAAATTCAGGATTACTACCTTGTCCCAAACATGGCTCTCCAAGTCTGACCCCCCCCCCCCCCCCCCCCACCAACAACAAACTGCTCTCTCCTAACTTCCATCCCCCACCCCCTCCAACCGACCCAACAATCCCCAGTGTGAAGTCACCGGGTATGTCCTAAATTTTCCCGCCACGGTTAACCTTGTCTTCAGTTTCACAACGTTGAAGCTTCATGGGTTTAGGGCAAGTTGAATCCAAAAGGTATTTTCCTCATGCAGCGGCATAGCACAGAAATCTGGTGAGTGAATTTAACAGAAAAAAAATATACATTGTTGTGATTCATGGTACTCAGCGACTTTACTACATTTCTCTCAATAAAAACCTTTTCACCTCTTCAAAGATGGAATCTAATACCATAACCTTTATTCATTGCTTACCGAGTTAATTCGTACTACAGACTCCACATCTGCTGGTCCAAACCTCCTCATGATTCAACGCCCTCATCTTGCTGAATCAAACCTCATCATGATTCAACGCCCACATCTTGCTGAATCAAACCTCATCATGATTCAACACCCACATCTTGCTGAATCAAACCTCATCATGATTCAACGCCCTTATCTTGCTGAATCAAACCTCCTCATGATTCAACGCCCTCATCTTGCTGAATCAAACCTCATCATGATTCAACACCCACATCTTGCTGAATCAAACCTCATCATGATTCAACGCCCTTATCTTGCTGAATCAAACCTCATCATGATTCAACGCCCTCATCTTGCTGAATCAAACCTCATCATGATTCAGCGCCCTCATCTTGCTGAATCAAACCGAGCTCTGTCCGCAGTCTTCAGTGATCACACTGACCTTTGTACCGGTTACAGACAATGACATCGAACCTGAAACTTGAAAGAAACCAAGCTGAATCACATTACATTGGAGAAAGGTGAATCTCACCGATTGCTACAACTTGTTTGCTGGTAGAACGTTGTTTGTACAGGCCCCGTGGACCGGACTACACAAAATTTGACCAATTCCTTCAGAAAATGTTGATAGCGAACCGCCAAAAAAAAAAAAAAAAAAAAAAAAAAACGTGGACAAACGGATCACAAGACAAAACACGACGCGTTTCGACCTCTTAGGTCTTCTTCAGGCAAGTTACAAAACAATTAGGACAACGAATATTTTCTAAGTTTGGCTAGATTACCTGAGAAAGGTCTGGACGACAGATTATCAGATCCATCTAAGTTTGGCTTTGAAGAGTGCAGCAAACTAATCCATTCATTTTCCAATACAACAAAAGGAATCCACGCTGGCGTAATTCCTTCTTAGTGTGTCAAACAGATTTTGCCTGCAAAACTCTTCTTTCCGGGGAACTGGAAAGGGGTTCTGAAGAAGCACGGTTGAGTTGTCGTCTCTTGTTCCTTCTTTTTCATAGCGATTCTGCTCTGTGGAGAGCACTCTCTTGTACTTTGAGGTCTTCACGGAGTTTCTCTAGCCCTCTCTTCCAACTTCCGAGGCAGCGTTCATCTGTTTCTTGAGCTGCTTCTTCCTCTTCTGGGTGTTATCCAACTCTCGCTGACGTCTGGAATTCTGAGGTGTGTTTGCCTTTGGTCGTTTCACTCAACTGATATTCCCGAAGGTTCCGTACACAAAATCTCCAAATGCGGCCATTTGTGCTTCAATGTGTTTTTTCTCATGAGCACATCATGATTTTTTTCATGTAATTTCTCCCGTTTTTTTTTTTTTTTTGCATTTGCGCGTAAGTTGAGTTTCTGGCGTTCTAAATCGACCGCCTGTTTAAATGTCTCATCTGAATAAATAGCGTGGATGTCCTTAGCACTGTATAGGCTGACTCCTGATCGTGGTTTTCCAACTTCTTCTCTGTTGGTACCACGCGCCGCTGTTTCTTGATTAAAGTCTTCACTCAGGCCTCATTCGTCCTCTGGATCTTCATACCACCTTCAGTGAATCTCTTTCCACAGACACGTGAGAACTCCGTTTGTTCATCACGCACAGTCCATTGCAGACTTCGGTCGTTCCTAGATCGCCGCTGATGGATTCACACTGTTCTCCCTCTGTCGATGTATCCTGGGAGCGCCGTGCACTTTCTGGTGTTCGTGGCAAGTTGCCGCAGAAGCAAGGTGGGGAGCCAGCCCACCTAGTCCGTCAGTCGGGTCTTTTCCACAGCATCCACTCATTGCCGAATGTCCTCTGGGCTGTTCCTGGAAATCAGTGGTCTAACCATGCGTCGGTAGAAAGAAATCATCACGATATTCTCAGGTAAGGATTTCTGCAATCGAATATCTTAAACACGCACAGAACCGTCCTCGTTGACTACCGAGAAAAAGAAAAGACAACTACGCCATCCTTTACCTCGTTCCCCCCAATTCCCATCCCCCCCCCCCTCCCCCCCGCCCACTTCTTCTCTCGGCATTGCCATCTCCACAAACCACCCAACTCAAACAGGTTCACCACCTTCGTCATTGACACAGGACGACTGGCATCGAGATGTGTAAGTGTGTGGCATTGGTCGGAAGCCGTGTGACACTTGCATCAATTTGTGTGAGAGAGCCATGAAGCTCTGTGTGAGAGAGCCGTGATGCTCTGTGTGAGAGAGCCACGATGTTCTGTGTGAGAGCCATGATGCTCTGTGTGAGAGAGCCGTGATGCTCTGTGAGACAGCCACGATGCTCTGTGTGGGAGAGCATGATGCTCTGTGTGAGACAGCCATGATGCTCTTGTGAGAGAGCCGTGATGCTCTGTGTGAGAGAGCGTGATGCTCAGTGTGAGAGAGCCGTGATGCTCTGTGTGAGAGAGCCGTGATGCTCAGTGTGAGAGAGAGCCGTGATGCTCTGTGTGAGAGGCCACGATGTTCTGTGTGAGAGAGCCATTAAGCTCTGTGTGAGACAGCCGTGATGCTCTGTGTGAGAGAGCCACGATGCTCTGTGTGAGAGAGCCATTAAGCTCTGTGTGAGAGAGCCGTGATGCTCTGTGTGAGAGCCACGATGCTCTGTTTGAGAGAGCCGCGATGCTCTGTGTGAGAGAGCCACGATGCTCTGTGTGAGAGAGCCACGATGCTCTGTGTGAGACAGCCATGATGCTCTTTGTGAGAGAGCCACGATGCTCTGTGTGAGACAGCCATGATGCTCTGTGTGAGACAGCCATGATGCTCTTGTGAGACAGCCATAATGCTCTACAGGTGGTACTGCCATGAAGCGTGGCATCGGTATGAAGTTACGTGTTCTAAGTATGCAGCTATCTGGCGTTGGTATGAAATTGCACGCCAAGCGTTACCATTCGCACGAAACTGTGTGGCAATAATGTACATTTGTGTGTTATTAGTATGAAGCTGCCTGACGCTGGTGTGAAATTTGTAAGGCATTCTCATGACGTGCGCGATGAGTTAGCATAGTGGTTCATGGTTTGATCGATCATTGTGATGTTCACTCTCCAGCGCGACCTCCGCCTTCAACAAACCAATTCACCGCACAGCCGAAGAACCGGGGGAACAGGAAGAGCCAGCACTGGAGGAACTACTGCAAATTCTGCATGCTAGATTCCAGAGTAAGTTACTCCATTACCCTCACACACTCTTCTTTCACCTCCCCCCCCCCCCCCCCTCCCATTCCCCAATTACCTCTTCATTCCATTCCGACCCCATCTTTCAGTGATGCGCGCGCGCGCGCGTGTGTGTGTGTGTGTGTGTGTGTGTGTGTGTGCGTGCGCGCGCGTGTGTGTGTGTGTGTGTGTGTGTGTGTGGTGTGTGTGTGTGTCTGTGTGAGAGAGAGAGAGAGAGAGAGAATAGAGAGAGAGAGAGAGTGAGATTTAAGGTGTATACCTAATGATAGAGACACCCCCCCCCCCCCAAAAAAAAAAAAAAAAAAAAAAAAAGAAGAAAAGCCCTGTGTCGTCTGACACATAACGCAGTCATCCCACTCCAATGGGGGGGCCGCTCAGCGGACAGCACTCTGACGTCACTCCAGCCCTCTCCATGACGTAAAGGTCGTGCCGCATGATCTGTTTCCGGTTCAGCCTGTATACCATGCCGCTGTCGGTTGGTCATCGTTCAAACAAAAAAAAAAACCCGCTGCATCTTTTGATTCAGTACTAGTTCCTGTCCCAATAATTACATACATCCCCATCTTCAATCAGTCACGTGTTAAAGACGCTCAACGTAATAGATTTTGCCGTCCAGTGGAAATAGATCTCACTGTACAAAACATGCAGAAATAAACTGGTCAGGTAAAATTCTGGATGGCCGATTACAAAACGGAAACTAAATGATTATGAAACCGAATCCCTTCTCGTTCACTCAAACAGTTTCTTTGTCACTTGGTGGTGACTTTTTATTATTACATTGCGTTCTCTCCCTCTGAACATCACCTAGGTATCATACTCTCAGAGAACATGTCACACAGCAAAACATACTGCTCACGACTGCAGATCTGTATATGCAGCTCTCCTTCCGGATAAATCCCATCTGTCATTACCTTGCAACAGCAAGAATGAGACCATTAGTCTGTGCTTTTGTCCCAACTAGACCAGAGAATTGCAGTGCTGTTTTTGTCGGATATCCTACATGGTGCACAGATAAACCACAAAGGATACCAACATTCAGCTTAGATGCTTGTACTCAAGCCCAAAATAGGAGACCACACGTGTCACCCCTCTCATACGAATCCTACACTGGTTACCTCTTGGAGCACGCATTGGGTACAAGCTGTCCCTGCTGTGCCAGAGTTTCTTCACAGGATCTTGTTCAGCTTCCAGTTCAGATCGTCTGCCCGTCTGCCCTTCATTTCCACCTCTCCATTCGTCCACAGATCGCGGCACTTTATGCAGTCCAAAACAAAGACATCTGGCGAATTGGCTTGTCCTTTCATCGCGCTAACACAAAGGAACGTATTGCAAAACATATCTGCCACATCAAAATCAAACGCTGTATTTAAGAAACCATTATGAACACACCTTTTCAGCTTCAGAATACGAATGAACTGCCCCCCGTCTCATTCCTTTTTTTTTTTTAATCTGTGTGAAACGCATGCACATAAGACAAAGAGAGCGTAATAAACAAACCTTTTCAGCTCCAGAATACAAACTAACCGCCACAATCTCATTCCTTTTTTTTTTTATCTGTGTCAAGACGCGCGCACATAGATAACACCCAAACACACTCATGTACTATTTGTACGGTTTGCCGTTATGATTGTGTGCGTTGTGTTGTTCTTTGGGGCATTTCTGTTGTGGTTGTTATGTGTGTTCCCATTTTCATATTGTTTTACTTTCGCTTCTCTTCTTTTTATCGATTCTCAATACTGCTTTCTCCGTTCTTATGGTGAGGTGAGATTTTGAGTGTGTGAAAATGAATGTTCCAATCAATTCATTATATTCTATTTCATTTTTAGTTCTCTCTGATCTGTCGTAATGCGCCGAGAGCCAACTCATGGAGTGGGGAACCGCGCTTTACACGGCCCAACTACTTTTGATATCATCATTATTTATCTGTTCTTGGTCTACCAGTTTACAAATCCTGATGAGGCCTGGGAAGTGTATCACAACTGTTTAGATATGTATAGTATACGATAACATGCACATATAAAAACATGCGAATTATCTATAGTCCTAATTTACTATGGCTATTAAAAGACTATGTAGATTCCGTAGATTTAAGTTATTTTTGTCAACAGGAACTAAAGAAGATTTTGCCAACACGAAGCTAAAAAGAAACTTTCAAAACTTTGATTCTTGAATATTATCGGCAAATCATCTGCAAATGTCATCTAGTTAAGTGATGCAAATGTTAGTATCAAATCAACATCTATTCAAACCTTCAGAAAACACATAAGAACATTTAGTAAGGTTTGGGGAAACAGGATTAGATTTTCACCGATATTCTTCTGGTCTTTGCGTGCATCTTCCGATTGGGTTTTGTCCTGTTCGCATGTCATCGGTTTGTTTGTTTGTTTGTTTCTCTGTTTTCATTTACTGCTGCAAGTTGACAGTGCACGAATTTGTTCCTCCAGTTTTTCGTTGATTCTTATTTCCATCTGCAGTTTCGCTCGTTCATGCATTTTTAAACTGCTTTCCAGATTACACGGGGCCAAAATTCCATTGGACAAAGAACAAGTGTCGTGAAAACATGACCAGCTGTAAGTTGTGGATGCATGTTGTTGTTTGTTATTGTTTACGCTCATTAGCATAACAGATCAGGAGTGAGGTGGGCGGACATGGTGCCAGTGTTAGGTGTGGCTGTTGTGTTGGACTTTCAGAATGACTCGGGCTAAAGCATGTCTGTATGACATTGTTACAATGACAAAGCTAGGCGGTGGCCCGATAGAATACAAGTGAGACACTATATATATAATATGCGATGACAAAGGAAGGTGTGGATCAAACAATATGCTATCAATTCAATACGTGTTGTTTAGACTTTTTTTTTACACTGTTTAACACAATATGACAAAGGCAGGCACTGAACCAGACAATGTCTTAACTGTGTGATGATGATGACGGATTCTCCCGTCGTGTCCGACGGATGAGTAGGCAGGTAAGTCATAATGTCTTTGCCACGCTATGTGATGATGATGATGGGTTCTCCCGTCATGTCCGACGGATGAGTAGGCAGGTAAGTCATCTGCTGATGTGGGTCCTCATGTGTGGGAATGAAAACCAATTCCTGAGGCACAAGGTCGTCCACAGACGCTGCATGGAATGGAGTCCTGCAAGGATGGCCCCGTTGTCTCCGAGTCCTCTTTTCCTGGATGGCGGTTGCTTTGTTCCGCTCGATTGTCCATGTGCACTGGGTAAACATTTGCTTCCACTGTGTTCTGTCAAGGGTGACATCTCCCCAAGATGCAGTGCTGATGTTGCAGCTTCTGAGGCTGGTCTTCCAGGTGTCTTTGTAGCTCTTGAGACGCTTTCAGTTGTCCACAGAGCAGCATCTTTGGAATTCTGCTGTCCTCCATCGGATTATACACTCACTGCCGGGTAAGCCACCCTTCTTCAGGACCTGTAGGTTGGATACTCTGTTTTGCCATTTAATGCTGCAGATCTTGCACAAGCACCGTTGATGGAACTGTTCCAGTTGGTGGATATGTTGGCGATACGTGATCCAAGTCTCACTACAGTAGAGGAGAGCACTCAGAACCACAGTTCTGTACATGGCGACCTTTGTGCGCAATTTGATGCCATGGTTTTGCCACAGGTAATGTAAGGTAATTTTGCTAACAGCCCAGCCGACTTCAAAGGGTCATATCAGTGCTGTCACCACGTTAAAATCAACTCACAAGTCATAACAAAAACATTCTCACATCTCTTGAAATACACCTTCTAAAAACGCACCAGAAACTTCGTTAAAAATCTTTCTTTCATAAAATCTTAGATCAGATGAAAGATGTTAATCTCTTTCAGAAATTCAAAGATCACGTCAGGTGAGACATCTCTGAACAGGGTTTTCATGGAGTCTGCTGTAAAGTGTTTATGTCTCACATCGTGCAAGTCCCAACACTCTAAAAGAATATGTTTCACTGTGAGTGGAACATGACATGGAATGCACCATGGGGCTTCTTCACATATTAAAAGATAAGAATGGGTGTAAAATGAGTGACCTGTATGCAAACGGCACAAGACCGTTTCGTCTTCACGGCCACCTTGGGAACTCTGTGAGAGTCTGCCAAAGGCGGAGCTGGCTTTTGAGATGCGCAACCTCACTTCTGCATCCAGAGATCCGTTGCTGCTTACAGTGCTGCCCAAAGAGCAGAATTTGTCCACAGTTTTGATCTTTGTGTTGTTGATGACGACAGGTAGTGGTGAAGCACTGCCAGCTCCGGACGCTGGAGGCTGGAACAAAGCCTCGGTCTTACCAAGATTGATGGTAGGTCCAAAGCTTTGACAGGCCTTTGCAAAGCGATCTGTGATGCACTGAATGTCTTCATGGGAGTGAGCGACCAGTGCACAGTCATCTGCAAAGAGGAACTCTCTCAGAAGGGCATCAATTACTTTAATCCTGACCTGAATCAGACGAAACCTTCGCCACGCTATGTAGTATGATGACAAAGGGGTGGTATGAATCAGAAGAATACCGTGCTCACACTATGTGATGTAAGGTGACAAAAGAAGGTTCTTCGTCTTTGTCTTCTTCTTCTTCTTCTTTTCTTCGTCTTTGTTTTCTTCTCTTCTTCTTCTTCTTCTTCTTCTTCTTCTTCTTCTTCTCTTCGTCTTTGTCTTTGTCTTCTTCTTCTTCTTCTTCTTCTTCTTCGTCTTTGTCTTCTTCTTTTTCTTCTTCGAACACCCAGACAGGAACTCCAGAGGCACTGACGAAGTCTGCTGTAAGGCTTATGCCCTTCAGAGCTCCAAAAAGCTTTTCCCTTGTCGATGTGTCGGCAGACCAGGTCTCTGCTCTTAGCTTTTGATGTCCTAGACAGTCCTGCAGGAGGTGTACCACAGTCATTGGGGGCTGTACTGTATGGGCACCCTGAAGCCTCGCCCATGTGGAATTAGTGAACATGTGATGTCTCAGTCTGGAGTGCCCTGTCCTCAGTCTCACAAGGCTCACTTGGTCTGGTCTGGGCAGCAGGTAGTATGCATCCTTCTTGTTGAAGCTTGGGTGCTGCTCAAGCCATCTCCTTTTTTTTTTTTGCTTCTCCTCGATAATGCTTTCTCAAAGAAGATATGTATTGCAAGAATACCTATATCACACTTGTAATGACAAGGGAATGTTATGGATCAGGATAATACCTGTATTAAAATGTGTTGAAGTAAGTTGACAAATGGAAGTCATGTGTAAGAAAAAAAAAGTCGTTATCACACTGCGTATTATGAGATGACTAAGGGATGTTATGATTCTGGAGAATACCTGTTGTACGCCCTGTAATACAAGACAACAGAGGGAGGTCACGAGCAGAACGAACATCGACATCACGTTGCGTGACGTAAAAATGACAAAGGGAGAACCTGTACTGAAGGTACATGAATTTCACACTGGTTGATATGGGAGGTACTGTACAGGAGAATACCCGTATCACACTGTGTAATATCAAGCAACAAAGGGAAGTGCTGTATAGGTAGGATATCTGTATCACACTGTGTAATATCAAGCAACAAAGGGAAGTGCTGTATAGGTAGGATATCTGTATCACACTTGTAATATCAAGCAACAAAGGGAAGTGCTGTATAGGTAGGATGTCTGTATCACACTCTGTAATATCAAGCAACAAAGGGAAGTGCTGTATAGGTAGGATATCTGTATGACACTGTGTAATATCAAGCAACAAAGGGAAGTGCTGTATAGGTAGGATATCTGTATCACACTGTGTAATATCAAGCAACAAAGGGAAGTGCTGTATAGGTAGGATATCTGTATCACACTGTGTAATATCAAGCAACAAAGGGAAGTGCTGTATAGGTAGGATATCTGTATCACACTCTGTAATATCAAACAACAAAGGGAAGTGCTGTATGGGCAGGATATCTGTATCACACTCTGTAATATCAAACAACAAAGGGAAGTGCTGTATAGGTAGGATATCTGTATTGCACTGGGTAATATTTGATGACAAAGTGAAATCCTGCTTCGAAAAAAAGTATATGTATCAAGCTGTGTAATATTACATGACTAGGGAGATCCTGATTTGGGAGAAAACTGTTATTACATTGTGCATGATCCTTCGTCAAATCATTCATGGAAGACTGGCATCTCGCCTTTGGACCGTTTTATCTATTTTGGGATCCCTGATTTATTTATATAAACCTTTGATCAATGTCCAATATCAGATTATTATAGGTATGTATTATGACCTGTGTTGACATTCAAGGTCTGAAAATTATCACTCTCTAAAACGTGTTTATGTGGTTGTACCATTTCACCGCAGTAAAATATGTGAGTCAATGCTGATGTGAACATCGAAAACGTCACCGTGTTTTACCAGCTGTCTAGGGAAGGAAAAAAAGTTTTTGGGGTAGAAATATTTTCGCAGTTGCATGGTCGCAATTGTGTACGTATTTCCCCTTTGTCGTCCACTACGGGTGCTGTCGAAGAAGAACTGAACACAGCATGATTCAGAATTTACACTAACGCTTAACGAAAAGACATTTCAATGGAACAGATGGAGTCTACACAGACCTTAATTCCCGTTGAGGAAGTATCCTCAAACCTGGCCGTCTTGGCTGCGGAATCAAAACCCAGTCCTTGGAGCGAGAGCCTGACATCTTAGCCACCAGGCCAAGAGGCTAGGGATTTTTTCAGGATACTATTTCAGTTTTAGATGAGATCAATGCTGGACCTGTCGACACTTTCTGCCACCTGCCCATCCACTGCTGGTTCAGGTGAAACCTAGTCTCATTCTATTCTGCATTAAAATAACCTAAGATAAGACGTCGGAAGACCAAGGCCAGGATTTAAACCACAGTGCCAAGGACATCCATGCTGTTGGTTCGGATGAGGAATTTGCACAGGCCCTCGATGCCAGGCGCCTGAAACTCAACCTGCCACGAGCAAACGGAACTGAGGATTGGGAGAAACTGGATGTAAAAATCGTCCAAAGACTCGATGCACTGATAGGGAAAAACACCTTGGAACACAAACTAGCCACATATGGGGGACATTGTGTATGCCACATATAGAGACGCCTATGGAGCAAAACTATCCAAAGAGAAAACACCTCCAAAGAAATCCAGACGCCAAGAAGAGATGGACAAGATCAGGGTCCAGAAGAAAAGCCTCAAGAAGCAAATGAAGATCGCACTGCCAGCTGAAAAACAAGGCTTGGAAAAACTCTGGAAAGACCTGAAAGCAAAACACAGCGCCCTCAGCAAAGTGGAATCTGCGAGGAAGAGGAAGAGCAAAAAGAAGAAGACCCAAGAGCGCTTGTTCAGAGACCCCTTCCAGTTTGCCAGAACACTGTTTGAGCAGCCGAAATCTGGGACCCTAAGTGTGGACAAAGGAGTTCTTGAGCAGCATCTGAGGAAAACATACTCTGACCCACAGAGCAAAGCACCACTCGACATTCAAGGTCTGGTGTGGCAAACCAAACCTGAGGAACAGTTCAATGACAAGCCACCAACGTTGGCGGAAATCAAGAAGGTGGTCGACAAAGCCAGAGCCAAATCATCACCAGGGCCAAACGGAATACCTTACCAGCTGTACAAGAAATGTCCCAAGGTGCTGGAGTGGCTCCACAGGCTGCTGCGATCAGCTTGGAGAAACCAGAAGATCAGCGGCCAGTGGATGACGGCAGATGGTGTGTACATCCCCAAAGAGCAAAACTCAAGTGACATCAGCCAGTTCAGACCAATACCTACTACTGAACGTCGAAGGGAAAATCTTCTCTGTCATGGCAGCAAGGCTGACCAAGTACCTCATGGAAAACAAGTACTGGATGTGTCAGTCCAGAAAGGTGGCATCCCAGGCGTGGTTGGCTGTGTAGAACACGCCACAATGATGTGGGACGCAATCCAAAGAGCAAAAGCAGAAAAGAGAGACCTGGACGTAGTGTGGCTTGATCTGGCAAAAGCATATGGATCTGTACCCCATGAGATGATACAGCTGGCTCTTGAGATGTACCATGTGCCAAAAAACATCCGCGACATGCTCAAGAAGTACTTCAATGGCTTCTCAATGCGGTTCTCTACCAAGGAATACACAACAGATTGGATCAACTTGGAAGTGGGCATTGCAATGGGCTGTGCAATTTCCCCAATACTGTTCGTGTTGGCAATGGAAGTCATCTTGAAAGCAGGCAACAAGCAACGCAAGACAAACAGACCTTGCCGATGGATACAAGATGCCCCCTCTCAAGGCCTTCATGGATGACACTACAGTGATTTCATTCAGAGAAGCGACGAGACACGTCATGTGCTGGAGAGGCTGGACGACATAGTTGCTTCATCCAGAATGAAGTTCAAGCCAAAGAAATCACGGAGTCTCTCTCTGAGGAAAGGAAAAGTGGCCGAATCTGTGGTCTTCAGTGTTGCCAACCAGGCCATTCCAACAGTCACAGAAGACCAGTCAAGAGCCTTGGAAGATGGTATGATGATACCCTGAAAGACACACAAAGAGCAAAAGAAACCAAACAGATGTCAGAAGAAGGCTTGGAGACCATTGACCAGTGTGGGCTCCCTGGCAAATCAAGGTCTGGTGTCTGCAGTTCATGCTGATACCAAAGCTCCTATGGCCTCTGATGATATACGACATCTGCACCAGCATAGTGGAGGCAATGGAAGCCAAAATCAACAAGTTCACAAGGAAATGGCTTGGTGTCCCACCCTGTCTCACTGACATAGCGCTGTACTGTCGCCAAGCAAAGCTGAAACTACCTTTGAAATCCATCCTGGAGGAATACAAAGCAGGGAAGATCAGACTTCAAAGCATGCTGGAGGACTCAGGAGACAAGATGGTAGAAGCAATCAAGCCCCAGCTGAAGACAGGCAGAAAATGCAAAGTTCAAGAGGCGATGGATTCTGCAAAAGAAAGTCTCAAGATCAGAGAAATAACAGGACACACACAGACCAACAGACAAGGACTGGGGGTGACCAAAACTGAATGGTGGTCAAAGGCCAAAGGAAAAGCCAAAAGAGACATGATGATTTAGGAGATGAGGAAAGAAGAAGACCAAAAAAGACTCCAAAAAGCAGTCCAGCAGAGCCAGCAAGGGCAATGGACAACGTGGGAGAATGCACTCCAAAGAAGTCTCACTTGGAATGACATTTGGCACATGACCCCTCTCAGGATCAGCTTCATTCTCAGATATGCATATGACCTTCTGCCCTCAAATGCAAACCTGGTGAAGTGGGGGAAAACAGACGATCCTGCATGCCCCCTCTGCCATGAAAAACAAACAGTGGAGCATGTCCTAAGCTCATGTAAAGTAACCCTGGCTCAAGGAAGTACACATGGAGGCACAACCAAGTGCTCAAAGAGATTGTACAAGCAGTCTGGGCTAGTACCAACACCACAAAAGGGAAAATGAGGACTCCAAAAGCACCCGCAACATTCTTCACGGCAGGAGATAGCAAATCATGGCCAAAAACAACAGTGCCACTCGGAACATGCAGGCAGAGTCTGCTGGACGGTGCAGATGACTGGGAATGCACTGCAGACCTCCCAGAATGGAAGAGTCACCTAGAGATCATCAGCAAGAGTGGCATGAGACCAGACATAGTAGTCCACTCTCAGTCAACCAAGCAGCTGATCATGATCGAGCTCACGGTGCCATACGAGAACAGAATGGAGGCAGCTCAAATCTACAAGACTGAAAAGTATGCTGATCTGGCAAACAGCCTGAGGAGAGAAGGCTATCAGGTCAAAGTCCTCACTGCAGAAATTGGAGCTAGGGGGTTTGTAGGAACGTCTGCATACAGCCTCATGAAACAGCTCTCAGTTGCAGGGAGGAAAAAAACAGAGCCCTGAAAGCAATGGCAGAAGTGGCAGAGAAGTGTTCAAGCTGGATCTGGTCAAGGAGGAACAAAAGTGAACTTTATAAGGCTTAAATTTTCCCTACAAATATCAGGTGCCCCAGTGGCTCAGTGGTTAAGAGTGCGAGTCATTAAGCGTAAATAAGCATGTCCAGAGGGTCATAGGTTCGAATCCCAGCCATGGCTCGTCCCAAGATGGGAAAAAAGGGGCAGCAGAGGGACATCCAGAGTCATGAACCGGGTGTGGCCCAACCCCCCTACAGTGTCAGGAGATAAGGGCCGAAACACTTGCTTGAAGGGGGCTTCTCTTCTGAGGATTCTCTGCTGCCACGCTCTCCACGAGTTTCTTTCTACTACTACCTGCAGAAATTTTTTACATTATTTCCTTTCGACACTTCTGGCTTCTGATTAAGTGATCTTCTCTGCACAACATCAATCAGAAACAAACAAACAAAAAACAATCGTGGCCTCCACAACATCCTTTTTAAACAACAACAGTATATAAATAGAGAGGGGGTTAGTTACCGCCAAGGACATAGACAAACAAAGTATAGGACAAGACACAATGCATTTCGACCTCTTGGGTCTTCTTCAGGCAAAAACAAATAACATTTAGGACAGTGAAAACGAAGAACGAGAAACCACTTATCTTCTCATATTCGGCACACGACCAGCCGATTTTTTTTTTTTTTTTTTTTTTGGTTGGGGGGGGGGGGGGGGGGGGGAAGGGGGGGGGGCGTGTGCCGAATATGAGAAAATAAGTGGTTTCTCGTTCTTCGTTTTCACTGTCCAAAATGTTATTTGTTTTTGCCTGAAGAAGACCCAAGAGGTCGAAATGCATTGTGTTTTGCCCTGTATTTTGTTTGTCTGTGTCCTTGGCGGTAACTAACCCCCTCTCTTTCTAAATTTTGCTTCATTTTCCGCCCTCAGTCACTCTGGTTTGAAAGTTAACAACAATACAACAAAAAAATACCGAAGAGGGGATACAACTTACAGTTTACCTCTAAATTCACTAATTTCCAAACTTTTTTTTTTTTTTAATTATTTTTTTTACTATATTGTTGCCTTTGTTGCTGGGCTTCCACCCTCATATTCCCCACCTCCCTCATCTTTTGAACGGAGTTTATCTTATTTTTTGCGCGAAGACTTTGATCATTAAAAACACCACACAATCTTACAACACCTCTTCCACATTAAAGCAATCTCTTCCTACGTATTTACTGCAAACGCATTTTTGTCACACACATGCGGTGCGGATTTTGGAATTGACGGCAATTTTTCAACTGCAAGCCTTAATGTTGTCCGAGTTAAACTGTAGTTAATTCGTGTCGTGTCGTGCCGTGCCGTGCCGTGCCGTGCCGTGCCGTGCCGTGCCGTGCCGTGCCGTGCCGTGTCGTATCGTGCAGTGCAGTGCAGTGCCGTGTAGTGCCGTGCCGTGCGTGCCGTGCCGTGGAGTGCAGTGTCGTGTCGTGCAGTGCCGTGTCGTGTCGTGCAGTGCCGTGCCGTGCCGTGCCGTGTCATGCGGTGCGGTGTCGTGTCGTGTGTGTCGTGTCGTGTCGTGTCGTGTCGTGTCGTGCCGTGTCGTGTTGTGTCGTGTCGTGTAGTGCAGTGCCGTGTCGTGTCGTGCAGTGCAGTGCCGTGTGTGTCGCGCAGTGTCGTGTCGTGTCGTGCAGTGCAGTGCAGTGCAGTGCAGTGTCGTGTCGTGTCGTGCAGTGCAGTGCCGTGCCGTGTTGTGTCGTGCAGTGCAGTGCAGTGTCGTGTCGTGTCGTGCAGTGCAGTGCAGTGTCGTGTCGTGTAGTGCAGTGTAGTGCAGTGTCGTGTAGTGAGTGCATGCAGTGTCGTGTCGGTAGTGCAGTGTAGTGTTGTGTAATGTAGTGTGGTATAGTGCCTTGTAGTATAGTGTAGGGCATTGTAGTATAGTGTAGTGTAGTGTAGTGTAGTGTAGTGTAGTGTAGTGTATGTGTATGTGTGTGTGCACATGCATGCGTTCCCGTGCGCACGTGTGTGTGTGTGTGTGTGTGTGTGTGTGTGTGTGGTGTGTGTGTGTGTGTGCGTGCGTGTGTGTGCGTGAGTGTGTGTGCGTGTGTGTGTCTGTGTGTCTGTGTGTGTCTGTGTGTGCACGTGCGCCTGTGCATGCATGTGCTGATGACAGGTACTTTACACAATGATAAAGTGTACTTACTAATGTATAAAGTGTAAAACCAAATTCCTACGTTTTACACCCATCATAACAAAAGAGAACGCCGTGTTTCAGCCGGACCCTGTTACGATCCTACCTGTCCACGACAGTTCCCCTCCTCCCTCAAAGACAGGCTGCAGCAGATGCTGTCCGCACGTGCCACCATTCCTGCACAATACCTCCACGCTCTGGCGTCGGCAGCCCGGCCCGTGACGTCACACAAGTACATTTTCGTCACAGGCGCGTCATCCAATTACTACAACGCAATGCAGGCGTTTCTCTACAATGTGTTCCACACCTTGTTCCCCCGCATGAAGGGCGAGGATTACACATTCGTGGTCTACAACTTGGGTCTCACGCCCAGTCAGAAGAAACTGGTGAGATCGTTCGCCCTGGCGCTTTCCCTGGTTTCGAACACTAATGCAAACACCTTGAACTGGTTTTAATATTGAAGAAAATTTCAGTAGCAGTCAAGAACAGTATGAGATTCCTCTCTCCTAAACAAGATGGAAGTTAACAGACTCGGACAAATCACGTAGGTTAACAAAGACATAGGTATTTACAAATCAAAAGAGACTGAGACTAGAGAGAGAGAGAGAGAGAGAGAGAGAGAGAGAGAGAGAGAGGGGGGGGGGATTTCAAGCAGTGTAGCATCTAATCCAGCTTCCTTTATTTTTCATTTAAAATCCTCTTCATCTTCGATATGAACAACATTACATGCTGTGTTAAAGGGCTGGGGGTTGCAAAGGAAATCTTTCCTGCTTATATTTTGCCAGATTTTAGACAGCATTTCTAATGACTCCACCGAACAACATGGTCGAACGAATCACAAGACGAAACACGACGCGTTTGGGCATCTTAGGTCTTCTCCAGGCAAGATAAACAACAACACTCTGGACAACGAAAATGAAGAAAATGCAATCACTCATCTCTGTCGAATTCGACGCAAGATGCGCATTGAATGAAAATGAGGCCGTTGAGAAGCATTGCGTCGAATTCGACAAGGATAAGCGATTGCTTTTCTTCATTCTCGTCGTCCTGAGTGTTGTTTATCTTGCCTGGAGAAGACCTAAGAGGCCGAAACGCGTCGTGTTTTGTCTTGTGATTCGTTTGTCCACGTTGGTCGGGGGAATCATTATAAATACTTAAAAATATTGTTTAGATCTCCGCCTGCGGTTGCCATACTCTGCAACTATATTTTGCCATGAATTGTTGTCCCCCTGTGCTCCTGTAATAGTTCCGTGCTGTGACTGATAGGGGGAACACCTCGGCATTCTCCGCTCTTGGAAGCCACAGTTTAGCAATCTGGACCTCGGCTTCGAAAACGGTGGCAAACATTCTGACCAGAAATTTGTCACAATGAAGAACGTTTGATGCACCTTCATTTCTCCGGGCATCGTTTGTGCCTCGTGTACATCAAATGTAGTTCGTAGTTACGAAGTTTTCGTAACCAAATTCACGGTCTTCTTTAAGTCTGAAGCTGTAGCTATACGTTTGAAAGTGAGACTAGCTGGCGTGGCAAACAGAAAACCATAACACTGATTTCATCTGATACACTTAAACACTTCGGATTTATAATAAACTGAAACTGAAATCGTTCAGCGCTTAGAGCACTTCACTCAAATATAAAACAAACCAGAAAAAAAAATTGCATGTTAAAAGTTTATATTTTTGAATTCATTTGTTTGAGAGTCGCATTTTGATAGCAGTCTAAGGGCAGTGTTTAAATAATACAGTGGAAAAAGTCCTTTCCTGCTTACACGTTTTTCTTATGTGGGAGTTCAGGCTCCACTTTTGCTTGAATCTCACTCTCGACTGTTGTCACAGCAAAGGTCGTAATGCTAGCATGGTAAATTTTGGTCTGTGAGCAGATTCTTGGGGAACACTTCCATGGGGCTGAACGAAAACGAGGCAGCCCTTGTCAATTGCAGTGGTGGTCTAATGTGTTACTTTATACACTTACAGTTTGCAGAAAATGGACAGAAAAATCCCTCACATGATATGGTTGTACTCAAGGATGCTCGGATCGCATAATGGAATCTGTCCACTCGCTGTGTTGCAGACAGAGAAGCACTGCCGCTGTACCGTGATCGATTTTCCCTTTGAAGGATTGCCTCCCTTTGTCCGTCAGCTCAAATGTTACACCTGGAAACCCATGATTGTGGCCGTAAGTACCTGGAGCTAGACACGGGACTTTGGTGTCACTCGTAACGCAAACGCATGCGCGTGCACGAACACGCACCCACTCAAAACTATAGCAATGGCTACGACCAAGTTACCTGTACATCCGAGATCTGACCCAAGAGTTTGGTTTAAAGCATACACAAGTCAGACGTTTGCTAAATCTCGCGACCCTAGTCCCCAATCTGTCCTTTTTTATGGACAGTTTATTCATTTATTCGTCTGTTTCTCCGTTACCCCCGCATACTGCAGTCTCGTGACGCCATGTTGCAGGCAGTGGTGTAGCGTATCAGTGGATCAGCCTGCACACAGTGACGTCATCCTTACTGAAACTGAAAATTGTGG
>CM065739.1:54566782-54624282 GCA_033310375.1 Conus canariensis
GACTGTGTGGTCCGAGTCTTTCCAATGGAGCCCGCAGCAAACTCAAATCTGGGTAGGAGCCGCTTAGGGCAGAAAAATCCCACATGACTACTGATCGGAATTGAATTCAACCTCCCAGCCGGGATACCGCGACGCTAACCACTTCGCCACAGCGGCTGGTAAATAGATGTTGTTTCTCTTAACACTTCCATATCTCACGTTGACCAATCAGTTCAACCAACATACGCAAGAGCGGCCTTCCTCACACTCAAAAAACATTTGGAGATCTCGACTCATCACCACCAGCACGAAAATCCGCCCTTTCAACTCCTACATCAAATCTGTCATCCTATACGGATCGGAGACCTGGAGAACCACAAATACCACCACCATGCACAAACTGCAGAATTTCATCAACAGCTGCCTGCGAAAGATCCTCCACATTCACTGGCCAGACACAAAAAGCAGCAAAGAGCTGTGGGAAAGAATTAACCAGCTGCCTTTGGTGCAAGACGTCCGGAGAAGAAGATGGCAGTGGATAGGACACACCCTCCGAAAGTCCTTCCGACAACACCACCAGAAAAGCTCTGGCGTGGAGTCCTCAAGGCAAGAGGAAGCGAGGAAGACCAAGAAACACCTGGAGGCGGGACCTGGAGGCGGACACCAGGCACATGGGCTACAGCTGGGGGTGAAACACAGAAGATTGCCCAGGACCATGGCCGTTGATGGCCTGTTCTCTGGCAAGAGCAATGGGCCTAAGTGAAGTGAAATGACGTTTTCGTGGTGTCGACATGGGAACCAAAATGGGACCATCCTATGCCTGTCATTTCATGGAACGGCTACAGTAGAACACTGCATGCTATGGTCTCGCGCGCAGTAAGCCAGAGCTTCACAAAAGGTCCATCGATGATGGGCTGGGAGCCACACCCATGGTGGTCAAAGGCTTCCTCAAGTTTATCGCCCTTGTCCCGAACTTTCATTCTTCTGTCAAAACACATACACACACACACACACACACACACACACACACACACACACACCACACACACACACACACACACACATCTCTGTGAATTAACTCTCTGGACATCTCCATTCCCCTCAGATATACGCAACTCAAAGCTCAGTGTTTTCAAAACCCATCATTCACAAAACATCGTATTCTTCCACCTGCACACATCTTGCACACGTTAAAGAAGACTTCCAACAACAAGCAGCCAGAATGTTCTGACTTTCATCACTCGTGGATTCTACAATTATTAGTGTTGTTTGTAAGATAATTCGGTTATTAGTTAGTTCATTACATACTACAGCTGTTAGGGATGTATGTAGGATACTACATTTATTTGTAATGCATACTGGAGACTACAGTTATTCGTTATGTTCATATGATACTACAGTTACTAATGATGTTCATAGCATACTACAGATATCAATTATGTTCATAGGATACTACAATTATTAGTTCTGTTCATAGGATTCTACAGTTATTAGTTATATTCATAGAATACTACAGTTATCAATGATGTTTATAGGACACTACAGTTATTAGTTATGCTCAAAGGATACCATAATTATTAGTGATGTTCATAGATTAGTCATGTTGGCAGGATACTGCACGCATTAGTGATGTTCATAGGATACTACGGTAATTAGTGATGTTCATAGGATACTACCGTCATTAGTGATGTTCATAGATTAGTCATATTGGCAGGATACTGCACGCATTAGTGATGTTCATAGGATACTACGGTAATTAGTGATGTTCATAGGATACTACCGTTATTAGTGATGTTCATAGGATCCTGTGTTGCGTTGTGGCTTCTGAGACAGCGTTGACGGCACAGTCGTCCGCGAAGAGGAAGTCACTGACATTGTCCGTTGAGACCTTGGTTTTTGCTTAAAGTCTCCTGAGATTGAAGACTGATCCATCAAGTTGACAAGTTCTCTGCTGCTTGCAACAACTTCAACCTGACAATCAGTACGAAAAAGACTGAAGTGATGCACCAGCCAGCCCCGGGAAAGCCATACGTTGAGCCAGTCATCACCATCACTGGACAGCAACTGAACGCGGTGGACAAGTTCACCTACCTAGGCAGCACTCTGTCCAGAAACGTTGTCATCGACGATGAGGTGAATGCTCGGCTCGCCAAAGCTAGTGCCGCTTTTGGCAGACTCCATAAGAACGTATGGAACAGGAGAGGCATCACCCTAGAGACCAAGATCAAGGTGTATCGGGTCATAGTTCTCACCACACTGCTCTATGGCTGTGAAACATGGACGGTTTACGAGCGTCACGCCAGGAAACGGAACCATTTCCACACCACCTGCCTCAGAAGACTCATGGGCATTAAGTGGCAAGACAAGATTCCGGACACTGAAGTGCTCACTTGTGCTGGCCTGCTTAGCATCTTCACCATCCTGATGCAGTCACAGCTTCGCTGAGCAGGTCACGTAGTTCGCATGTCAGACCATCGGCTGCCAAAGAAACTACTGTTTGGCGAACTACAAGGCAAACCCTCTCATGGAGGCCAGAAGAAGCGTTTCAAAGACAGCCTCAAATCTTCCCTGAAGGCCTTCAATATCAGCCACACAACATGGGAGTAGACTGCACAGGACAGAGACTGGTGGCGATCAGCTGTCCGCAAAGGTGCAGAGACCTGTAAAAGCAACAGAATTGCTGCAGCTGAGCAGCGCAGGATGATCAGAAAGACCAGTGTCAACAGATCTCCGGCTGCTGCCTCCACTGTCCGTGCTGTGATAGGTCTTCCCGGGCGCAGATCGGTCTGACCAGCCATCTACGAACTCACCCCGACCTCAGGATGACTAGATGGTCTTCGTCGTCTCGATGGACAACACACACACACACACACACACACACACACACACACACACACACACACACACACACACACAGAGAGAGAGGACACTGCGGTTATTAGTGATGTTCAGAGGATACTACGATTATTAGTGATGTTCATATATTAGTGATGTTGATAGGATATTACAGTTATTAGTGATGTTCATAGGATACAGCAGTTATTAGTCATATTCATGGGATACCACAGTTATTAGTGATGTTCATTGGATACTGTAGTTATTAGTGATGTTCATTGGATACTGTGGTTATTAGTGATGTTCACTGGATACTGTAGTTATTAGTGATGTTCATTGGATACTGTAGTTATTAGTGACGTTCATAGGACACTACAGTTATCAGTCATGTTAGAAGGATATTACAGTTATTAGTTATGTTCACAGGACACTACAGTTATTGGTGATGTTTATAAGATACTGCAGTATTAGTAATGTTTGTAAGATACTACAGTTATTAGTGATGTTCATAGGATACTACAGTTATTAGTGATGTTCACAAGATACTACAGTTATTAGTGCTGTTCATAGGATACTACAGTTATCAGTGATGTTTATAAGATACTGCAGTATTAGTAATGTTTGTAAGATACTACAGTTATTAGTGATGTTCACAGGATACTACAGTTATTAGTGATGTTCGTAGAATACTACAGTTATTAGTGATGTTCATAGGATACAACAGTTTATAGACTACTACAGTTATTAGTGATGTTCATAGGATACTACGGTTATTAGTGACTTTCATAGGATACTTCAGTTTTTAGTGATGTTCATAGGATACTTCAGTTATTAGTGATGTCCATAGGATACTACAGTTATTAGTGATGTTCATAGGATACTGCAGTCATCAGTGATGTCCTCAATCGAGCAACAGCTGCATCCAGGCCCCTTGCCTTGGAAGCCCCCCCCCCCCCCCCCCCGTCCCCCCTCCCCCCTCCTCCGGAGAAACTGACCAGCCCCCTGCCTCCTCTTCTACCCCCACTCACTTCCCACCCACCTCACGTCCAGCTGGCACAAGCAGACGATCATACAGCTGCCTTTGAGACCACACCCATGATTATCTTCAGCTGCGACAAGACCTCAGAAATCTACCTGTACACCTTTGAACTGAAAAAAAAATCCACACCAACGCGACCTGGTTCCTTCCCCTGCTTGAAAACCAACTGCAGCGTTTGCCCTACACAAGCCAAAGGCTCATAAACGTAATTACGTAGCGCCTATCCCGGCCCAGAGACCAAGCTCCAAGCGCTTGACAATCCGCATTCTCGCTGACACAACGGGTTGCCTACCTGGGTTGAGCCGACGGAAGAACTGCCTGCTGGCACTTCATTCAGTCGTTTCCCGTGTCAGTCAGTCAATGTCGTTCTTTCAATTTAGCAACTCTGTCATTCTTTCGATTTCACACCCAGAGTGCATGCTATGTGTAACGTGTCATCCATACCAACGGCCAAACTGGCCTTCTCTTCCGAAAGTTGTTGATGGGATTTTACGTGTGTGCAAGATGTTATGCGTGGGTTCACACACGGAACCTCGGTTTATGGTCTCATTCGAAGGGCTGTTTGAGAAATGGAGTCAGAAGCAATGTTGAATCCGAGGAAAAAAAATCTCCCTGCACCGAAACTGCCCGGCGGATACTGGAACCCACAACTCCAGGATCACGAAGATTACGAGTCCGGCGCTCTACCAACCGAGCTATTCCATCCGGCCCCAACATCGTCAATATCACTGAAGATAACTTTTCACTGTGAGTGGTACATGATGTGGAATGCACCACGGAGTGTCGTTATTGACACTAGTATGAGGCGAGCATGTTCGTCAGCCCAAGCAGAGACTGACCTGCTTCTGACCAAACTTGAAACACTGCTGCAATCCTGTTAGCAGTCACTCACATGTTTAATGGTTTACTACAGTTAGGCTACAGTCCTGTTAGCAGTCAGTCACATGTTTGATGGTTAACTACAGTTAGGCTACAGTCCTGTTAGCAGTCACTCACATGTTTAATGGTTTACTACAGTTAGGCTACAGTCCTGTTAGTTGTCAGTCACATGTTTAATGGTTAACTACAGTTAGGCTACAGTCCTGTTAGCAGTCACTCACATGTTTAATGGTTTACTACAGTTGGGCTACAGTCCTGTTAGCAGTCAATCACATGTTTAATGGTTTACTACAGTTAGGCTACAGTCCTGTTAGCAGTCAATCACATGTTTAATGGTTTACTACAGTTAGGCTACAGTCCTGTTAGCAGTCGTTCACATGTTTGATTATTTACTCTAGTTAGGCTACAGTCCTATTAACAGTCACTCACATGTTTAATTATTTACTCCAGTTAGGTTACAGCCATGTTAACAGTCACTCACATGTTTAATTATTTACCCTAGTTAGGCTACAGTCCTATTAGCAGTCACTCACATGTTTAATTATTTACTCCAGTTAGGCTACAGCCATGTTAGCAGTCACTCACATGTTTAATGGTTTACTACAGTTAGGCTACAGTCCTGTTAGCAGTCACTCACATGTTTAATTATTTACTACAGTTAGGTTACAGCCCTGTTAACAGTCATTCACATGTTTAAAGATTTACTGCAGTTAGGCTACAGACATGTTAACAGTCACTCACATGTTTAAAGATGTACCCTAGGTAGGCCACAGTCCTGTTAGCAGTCACTCACATGTTTAATTATTTACCCTAGTTAGGCTGACAGTGGTTCAGTCATTGTTATTCACGTTTAACAAATAAAGGCTAGCACACTCATAATAGATGCTTGAATGTTGTTCCGGAGATTACAATTATCCATCCATCCATCCATCCATCCATCCATCCATCCATCCATCCATCCATCTATCTATCTATCTATCTATCTATCTATCTATCTATCTATCTATCTATCTATCTGTCTGTCTGTCTGTCTGTCTGTCTGTCTGTCTGTCTGTCTATCTTTATATATGTATGTATCTGCGCTCATGTCTTTCTCTGTGTTTCCATGCGTGTGTACCTAGGTGTGCACGCCGCTTGCCCGCTTATGTGTGTGTGTGTGTGTGTGTGTGTGTGTGTGTGTGTGTGTGTGTGTGTGTGTGTGTGTGTGTTTGTGTGTTTGTGTGTGCATGGACGGGTGTTTCGATTTTCACTCAAGCTTTTTTCGTCACAGAGAGAGAGAGAGAGAGAAGAGAGAGAGAGAGAGAGAGAGAGAGAGAGAGAGAGAGAGAGAAGAGGAGAAATGTAGGTATGCAAAATAGGTCGAAGGGCAACCGTTTCGCTTCGTGGAAGATTATCGAAAAAAGTACAGCGAGTATATCGAGCGAGCTTCTGAGAAATAAAAAAAAATCAAACCAACCAAAAAGAGAGAAATACAAAGAAAAAGAAAAAAACAAACGCACTGACAAGCCAAGTCATTCCTAGTGATTCATTTCTCTGGCTGCACCATCTGTCCGTGGCGGTCTCAGGAGATGTGATGTAGCGTATGGACTGGTGTGGTGAGCACGCACTAATGTGCATTTGATATCTGCTGCGGTGTGGTGTCGACCAGGTGTTGCAAAAATTTTGATCCATTTCAACAAACGCCGGTTCGTATTACAGATATCTTGACAGCATGTGTGTGGGGCTGGGTGGGGTGGGGGGGGGGGGATGTGTGCGTGTGTTTTTTTCCCCATGGTCAGTTGAGCGGCTGGGCAATCGGTTGGCGTCAAGACAGAGTGAGACATCTAGGCGTGGAAGGTTGAGGGGACTTAATCAACCAAAGGTAGTAAGTACCATCAGTGAACAGCGCTCTTTCGGTATGTTCTGTGGGGCGTGTGTGCGTTTCTGCATGCGTGCGTGCGTATGTGTGTGCTGTGGTGTGTGTGTGTGTGTGTGTGTGTGTGTGTGTGTGTGTGTGTGTGTGTTGTGTGTGTGTGTGTGTGTGTGTGTGTGTGTGTGTGTGTTCATGTGTGCGCACGTGCCTACATGCGTGCTCACGTGTGTGTGTGTGTGGGGTGGGGGGGGGTACACTTTAGTATGTGTTTGTCTTTAAATGATATAAATCGTATTTGAATGATACACTTCCTATTTATGGATGGATTCTTTTCGAAACAATTGAACTTACAGGTGAGCAGAAAAAGGGCAGTGTGCAGGGTCATGAATGCATCAGAAGCATTCAGTAAGGCTCATACGCACACACACACACACACACACACACACACACACACACACACACACACACACACACACACACACACACAAGCAAGAACAGCAACAAAATCAAAAATAACATGACGAACAAGCAAGAAAGAAAAGTACATTAAGTGAGCTGTTTCTTTAGCGCAGTTTATCAGCAGTTTACTGTTCTCGTCATTTTGGGTACTGGATTGCATAACCACCCCACCCCCCCCCCCTCTTCCCCCTCCCCGATCTCCCGGTCTAAAAGCCATTTCGAAATAATATGTCAGTATCTGGAGACACGTAAACATGATAAGTAGGATTTTTCTTAGAGATGAAAAGGGCATTTGTTGTAAAAGGACAAAGGTGTACAAAGTGCTTGCTAGGATTTCATGTCTCTACAACATATACATTCAACAAGCACTCATCTTACATGTATACACGATAGTAGAGAATATTACACAGAGCCGTAAGAAAACACAAACATTAGTCAAAGCGTAATCACACGTATAAAAACACTGTCTCTACAACAAAGCAGCGAAACTAAGAAAAGTAACAACAAGCCTAACAGGTAAGCTATATTCTGTTTTTATTTGTCATTAACCACGACTTATTTAGAACAATGGAGCCAAATCTATTTTGTGAAAATCTTTGTTTTCTGTGTGTTTGTCCGCCTGTTTTTCTCCTCATTTTTTTTTTAGAACAAAAAGTCTTCTAAATAATCATAGCTTCCATAAATTTTTTAACAGAAGCGACAGTCGTGAAAGCATACAACTACTCTCGCTAATTCATCCATCCACGATGAATAGGACAGCCAGTTTGCTTTTACATATTTCATGTTTAGGATTGCGTTATGCATTTCTATTTCATATTTTGGTTTGATACATTCCTCGATGGTTTAAATTGTGAAAAATGTTACCTATTTTGCTTGTAAACATAACAATTAATCCTTTAACGTTGTATAGTCAAATGTTCGATCTTAAGTGTGTCTCACACCCGGAAAGTACCAGACATGAAGATCATCGTGTCTTTGACAGTTAGTGTTGAACAACATTGTTGACAAAATAATTGTTCATGAGAACAATTTACACCACATATGCTGACTATTATCACGTACATCTTTACTAAAAGTACAGGAGTCACTGTTAATAATTTCCATATGAAAAAAGCACGTTTTTTTTTTTATAAATAATTTCTATGTACAGTTCGAATTTGAAACCCTTTCATCTTAATCTCCTGAATGTTTGGAAAGCTTTTAAAAGTTACACTCCAGTAAATTTCTCGGTTTGATTTTTAAATCCATTTGTCACAACAAATAGGGTTTGTTTCTCATTAAGATTGTATCATGATACACCCTAGTTCCTTTACTTGCAGACCACATGACTTTAAATGTTTGTAAGACGCTAAAAGCTTATACTGAATAGTTATGTCACATTGTCTTATAGAACTTCTGAAAAAAATGGATACAACTCAAATACGTCATAACATCCGTCCTTAGGTTCTACTGTTCTTGGATTTCTTGAAATGATTGGAGAAATCTATTTGGACGCGAGGAATCTTTTATAAAAGCATATACCTTTCTCAAACTATTTCCGTGCCAAACCATGCCCTCCTGTTTGTTTTGTTTTTGCTTTTGATTTTCTTTGTAGTAGAATATTTGTCGCACCAAAATCTCCTCTGCATCTGCAGAACAAACTTGCCCACAAAAGATCGAGACTCTCAGAACACCTACCCCAAACTACCCCAAATCAATTCAGGAACATTTCCGTGTTACAGACAGACTGTGAGATCATGTATTTCGTATATTCTATTTTGAAACCATTAATATTTTCGTTCTGACGTATGAGAAAATTAGAATTTCCGCACACAGGTCAAAAAATGGAATGTGAAACAGGATTATCTTGCCTGTATCCCTTTTGAATAGGAAATCATGACGACAGGCTATCACATCAGCCAATTCTCTTTCTTTATTAAAGTACTCATCAATCAACAGGTAAGGTGAGGTAATATTGCTTACAGCCCAGCCGACCGCTAAGAATCATATCAGGGCTGTCACAACGGTGAAGCAACTCACAAGTCATTCCATAACACAGCCCTTCAAAATACACCTTCAAAAAAATACACCGGAATGTTTGTAAAAAAATCTTTCTCACTGTAATATCTCAGATCAGATGAAAAATGTTAATCTACCTAAAAAATTCACAGATCACATCAGGCGGAACATCTCTGAACAAAGTTTTCATGGAGTCTGCTGTAAAATGTTTATGTGTCACATCATGCAAGTCCAAAACTTTAAAAGAATATGTTTTCATTGTGAGTGGCACATGACATGGAATGCACCACGGAGCTTTCTTCATTCTTTAAAAGGTACTAATGACTCAAAAACGAATGGCCAGTGTGTAGCCGACATAAAACCGTTATTCTTTGCGACCACCAGAGGTAGATCAACCATCAATCAACAAATATTCAGTCCGAATCTGTGTCAATTGCCTTTTCAAAATCAAATCAGAGCAGTATGCCAGGCAACTTTGCTGTGTTAGGTAATTAACTGTATTATACAGCAGCCTTGTTGTTATCTCCAGTGACTCGAGTAGCCATAAATCCACTTTGATTTTATTAGTTAACTTTGGAACAACCTGTTTCAGCCGATTTGCTGTGCATGCAGATCTTATTTTACAGGTTACATAAGGAGAGGATATCGGTGTCCAATTTTCATCTCTTGATTTATCGGTGTGAGGTACACAGACAATGCATCTTCCTTTTCAGTATCGTTAAAGTCCTTTTTCGCCGAACTGTGTTCTGAATTTTCATCCATCACAAGAATTTTTACTGATTGCTCCAAATCTGAGGTGAGGGTTGCCTCTGCTGTGTTCTGCATAGCAGGTCCTTCTTAAAGATGTTTTAAACACATTCCCACTGACAGCTTCGTCTATACTGCTGAACTGACAGCCTTGGTCCCGGCTCTTGAAATGGTCTCTAAATCAAAACAAAGATTTTTTCATCTTTGTCGGACTCCCTTTCTGCTTTGGAGGCCATTGCCGGCCGTAACCTCAAATATCCTCAACTGCTGAAATCGTTTGAACTATACACCTGTCGGAAATCTGATGGATACGACATAGTTTTCGCTTGGATACCAGGCCATGCTGCCATTCATGGCAATGATGTGGTTGATCAACTTGTCAAGAGTGCACACAGAAAGAGTTGAGCAGACTGTCTATCCCTCACACCTGCCTAAAACCCAAAGTTCAGGCTCATGTCAAAGATCTCTGGCGAGAGCAACGGAACTTGCAGACAGATGACTAACTGTTCCTAATCTGTCCAAACCTGAAAGAGTTTTTACCATGTTACAGGGGCGGCCATGAAGACGAAACAGACTTGTGCCGTTTACACCCATTCTTATTTTTTAAAAGAAACTCCGTGGTGCATTCGATGTCATGTACTACTCACAGTGAAACATGTTCTTTCAGAATGTCGTGACTTGCATGATGTGAGACATTAAAACTGTACAGCAGACTCCAAGAAAACCTTGTGCAGAGGTGTCCCACCTGATGTAATCTTTAAGTTTCTGAAAGAGATCAGTATACTTCATCTTATCTGAGATTTCACAGAGGAAAGATTTCTAACGAAATTTCTGGTGTGTTAATGATGATGATGATGAAGATGAGGATGATGATATTCGTCATCATCATCATCATTGTCATCATCATCATCACTACCACCACCACGACCACCTCCAACACCACCACCACCACCATCACCATCATCATCGTCATCGTCGCCGTCATCATCGTCATTATTATGATCATCATCAGCATGACAATGATAATAACAAGGGTAAAAGGTGTGGTCCGTTTGACACTTGTTAAGAGCAGCTGGTTAACTGACTAAAAATAAAAGCATGCATAGGTTACCCATGAACATAACACATGAATGAATTATAAGTCATTGCTGAATTAACTAGACTCACTCTGGGAATATATCATTTGTAGGCTCACGCTGAGAAGATATTGTTTGATTGGAAGAATAATGAGCCAACTAAAAAGTGGGGGTGAACTGAAGTTACATCAGTATCAGGCACACACGTACAGGCCGGCAACATTCAGAGCAGACTCAGAATTCACAGGGGGAGACAGTTTAAATGGCATTCCAGAGAACCACTATTGAGGGCTGAGCTCATAACGTCATCATCCATCGTCTTATCCTTGCTATAATTCCTAGTTAGCTGCATGTTCTTGGAGTAAGCCTAGTCTGATTCACTCATTACCATTCCCCTGTTGCCTCTGGACGAAATCACGCGAGATCTCAAGAATAAATCACCTGAGATTTTGGAGCAGGTTAAATATAGAGGCCACTTTTATAAACAAGAAATAAACGTGACAATGTATAAGTAGACAATACATTTTACGACTGAACAGAAAGCAGTGTTCTAGTATCAACTGTATTTTCTTCAACACAACAGCAAATATAATACTCCATTTTATGATGAAAAAGTCATATCTTCACACATCTGTCTAGAATCATTCGTCCGAGAGTTAAGCGAGAACTCCACTGATGAGAATTAGCAGAAGTATGTTCATTTGACCAGACGCTTTTCAGACCCGGTGTTCTTGTCCACTCTTTGTTTTGGTTTATTGTCCACTCATCATTTGTCAAAGTATTGTTTGGCCCTCCAACCTTTTCTCCCGACAATTTTTTTTTTCTGTCACGCGCCACGTGGAAAAATGTTTAGAAAGGGGTAAAAATGTGTGAACTTTGGTACTTGCTTCTCATTGGTCGGTTTTTGTATTTGAGCATTGATTTGTGTTCTTGGGGAAAAAAGAGATTGCATGCAAGTCTTATGTTCTATTACCGATGGACGTTCTCATGTGAACTTTTAGAATTTTAGTGTTTGATACAGAGCGTCTGGGTTTATTAATGTGCTAATGTCTGGTGAACTGACACATTTATTCTATTTGTTACAACAAAGAAAATGAGAATGGCAGAAGAGAGAGAGAGAGAGAGGAGAGAGAGAGAAGAGAGAGAGAGAGAGAGAGAGAGAGAGAGAGAGAAAGACAGACAGACAGACCAGACAGACAGACAGAGAGAAAGAAAGAAAGAAGGAAGGAAGGAAGGAAGACGGCAACAAAGAAAAAAATTCGTAGCTTGTAAAAGCTAACGAAATCAAAGAAATAGATGCACTATTGTAAAGCAAATGTGAAACCTGTCTCAAACTAACCTTGTTTCCAGTCTGAAATATCACCATTTTACGTAAACGAGAATGGCACTTGCACGGACGACCATTTTCCTGAAAGGTGAGACTCCTGTCTAGACCGATATTCCATGTTTATCTGTCTGTCAGCCTGCCTGTGTGTCTGTCTGCTTGCCTGACTCTCAGTTTGTTTGTCTTCCAATCACTTGCCTACTGGTCTCTTTGCCTGTCCAGCCGTTTCCTTGCCCCTTTGCTTTAGTTTCTGTCCGCTTTGTTTCTCCCTTTGTGTATCTTTGTCACACTGCTTGAACATCTGTGGACAGCTGCCTATTGGCAAGAAGCTTTAAAGTGTGCTGGAAAGCCAGTGTTCAGAGACCTTACCTCTCCTTCATGCAAATGTCACAATCCTTAACTACCAATCGTAAACAGCGCTGGCAGGATCAAGGTCATGACTCTTGAATGCCCCTCAGATATTGACATTTTCTTTGCTGCTGCTGCTTTCGTTGTTACTGCTGCTGCTGGTGTTGCTGTCTGGACACGAACCTGCATCCATAGGATGATCAGAGGCCTCAGGATTCAGTCGCCTAATAACAGATGTCTCGCCCACTTAGCCACTGGACACTTTCAGTTGGGAATCTAAGTCGTTTGACGCCGGCTTTCCTTTTCTTTTTTTTTGACCAAGTCCAGGTGGAACTTTTCTCAGCATTTGCCATTGCCTCTAGGACCTTGATCCTTTCCTTCCCATTAATCGACAGCTGTATCACGACGTCATTTCCAGATGTGCTACAGCCACCTTACTCCGAGACTCTACGGCGAGGACTTTGGCTCGGAACTCACATCACCTTCAAACTGATAACCAGACTAGCATAGTAGTCAATCTCGTAGATATGTGCTCCCTCCATCCTGTTTTAACACTGCACAATCGGTTCAGTTAGAATTATTTTATTTTGATGAACCTGAGTGGAGCACTACTGTATCAGGTCTCAAGCAACTTTAGCTAACAATTTGGGGGGCGTTTTCTTCCAATCTAAAAGTCTGCAGTGCGCGAACTCCAAGCCCATCCCCTTCCGCTTCCAAACTTCAAATGACACAGCTGTTGTGGCCATGGTTGACAGGCTCTGGTCGTGCAGAACATGGTTTTTAGAGCTTGTGGTCATGGTGTTTTGGGTATATTCAGACCTTGGATGAAGCTCATTCTATGAGGAGGCGATATGCCATATTTCATCCAGTTGAGGCTTTTGGAGTGCGCTTTTCTCACGTAGTCTTTGCTTCTGTTGGTTTTAGCTGGACTAGCTGCTAGATTCTCCCAGTACCCTTTCTCCTTTACTTACAGCTAGTTTGCACTTCAATGAATAAATCACGTTTTTTTTGTTTTTGCTGTGTTATTTGTGTGCCACTTCAGAGGCATCGCTGCTATGATGGTCAGTCTGAGTCCCTGTTCATAGCCACACACTTCCTCACAATGCGCCCCAGACTAGCACTTGTCACGGAGCAGTCAATATCACGTCATCATGGGTCACCTCACCAGAGGAAACACTGCAGGGTTGTCAGAATCATTTTGGTTGTATTCATATTCTATATATATATTATATATATATTTCACTTGATTAAAACCACAATGCTGCTTGGCACCGCACCTCCCAAACACACACTTGAGGTAAAAATACAAAGGACAGATAAAACACAGTGTTGTACAGTTTCATTTTCTATTTTCACCAAATTTTCGCTCAACGAGCTTCTTCATGACATGGCACTGAATGATGGACACAGGATTACATTTCTAATGACTAGCTGCTCAGTCAAATTAAGGATGGCTTCAAACACCTTCTTTAAAATCACGTGTAAAATTGTCCCATACGAGCGAACTGCACATATCCGAACATTCTAGAATAAAAAAGAAACTGTGGAGAGGGACTTATTTGGGGTGGGAGGGGGGGAGGGGGGGGGGGAAGGGGAGAGTTGGGGGAGGGGGGGATGGACTTATTTGGGGGGTAGGGGGTTGGGGTGGGGGGCGTTCACCCCCTGGGGGAGAGGGGGGGCTTTACATGTGGGTGAAAAGCCATTTCTCCCTCCCCACAGTTTCTTTTTTATTCTAGAATGTTCGGATATGTGCAGTTCGCTCGTATGGGACAATTTTACACGTGATTTTAAAGAAGATTTGAAGCCATCCTTAATTTGTCTGAACAGCTAGTCAGTTAGAAATGCAATCCTGTGTCCATCATTCAGTGCCATGCATGAAGAAGCTCCTTTGAGCGAAATTTGGTGAATTTTGGTGAAGATAGAAAATGAAACTGTACAAACACTGTGTTTTTATCTGTCCTTTGTATATATATATATATTTATATATATATATGTATATTATATTATATATATATATCTTTGAACTAATATATATATATATATATATATGACGTCATCCCCATCACTCTCAGACGATTTGTCAGTCACATGGTTCAGCGCCTCTGCCTGACTTCTCATTGAAGGAACGGTGTATTGTTAATCGCTTAACCCTGCCTTCCTTTGTTGTTTCAGCGTTTTTTATCACATCCATTGTCGCATTGGGCCTGATCCTTGGAGTCATGAGCGTGTGGAAGTGGAACCCACAACTTTACAACAACCAACAGATGGTGCCATTTTGTATGTATGATTCTATTCGTTGAATGAGTACAAAGAGTCGCTTCAGTGAAAACCATTTCTGATACTGTTGCCCTTAAATGGTCCAGTAAGTAGTATCTTGAATCAGTTTTAGATGGATGTTAGGGATACCTTTGGGGGATACCATTATTCAACAGCCGTAAACCATTACGGACATGTTAGGAATTCGACCCATCAAAATCTGGCCAAAAAGAGTGTGGCAACTGTTCCTTTAGTTTGTCAATAAAGAAAACTAATGCTTGGGTAACCCCCTGTAATGTATCAAACATTATAGCCCATTCTTCAAATAAAACTGAAGACAAACGGTCTTAAAACTTTTAAAGATCAATCCGAAACAGAAATTGACACTGAAGTCTTATGCCATCAGTAGATCATGAGCTTGAAAATTATTCAGGTGGAACCTTATGTTGCTGTTGTCTTTGAACATATTGACAAGAAAAAAAAATCAATCGCTCCAGATATCAAACACAATATAAAAAGAAATCTTAAATAAATGTCAGCGAACCGCCCAGAGAACGTGGACAAACGAGTCACAAGACGAAACACAACGCGTTTCGACCTCTTAGGTCTTCATCAGGTGAGACATTAACGAATAAAACAATGAAAATTCACTTAGCTTTGATCGCTTCAGATCACTTCGCAGGGTTCAGCGCAAGGAAGAAGGCGTTGAATGAGAACAGCCTCGTTCTCATTCAACGCCTTCTTCCTTGCGCTGAACCCTGCGAAGTGATCTGAAGCGATCAAAGCTAAGTGAATTTTCATTGTTTTATTCGTTAATGTCTCACCTGATGAAGACCTAAGAGGTCGAAACGCGTTGTGTTTCGTCTTGTGACTCGTTTGTCCACGTTCTCTGGGCGGTTCGCTGACATTTATTTAAGATTTGTTTAGATTTCCGCCTGCAGTCCTCTCGCTTTGCAACTAGACCAATATAAAAAGATTAAAAACGCGCTATATATTAGCTTTGCCTTCTTACATGTTTTGCAGGTATTCAGGTGAAGATAACATCCGTTGCATGGAAATTGTTGTTTCTCTGAAAGTCAAGAAGACACCAGTAGAATTTTGCAGTAATCATTGTATAATTAGAAACTTTAGTGAGCACATACCGTAAAGTTCAAGTTTGGAGTTGAATTCTCCGACTGTAGTTTTGGCTGAACAGCAATGGAGGAACGTACACGAAAAAGATACACATGGCAGGACAGACATATTTTGCAGTTCAAGCCCATTACAAAGGCCATGCTTCATGTCGTCTTTATCTAATCACTTGACTTAATAAAGTTGATAAGCTGATTAAGTTGATTACGTTTGCAGAAACAACAACAACATGGGAGGGTGAAGTTTTAGGCAGGACTATGTTCATCCTTCCCCAAACTTCTGTTGTGGAATCGTGTAAAAAAATGTCCAGTCTCCAGAGTAAGCTCTATCAATTTCGTTTTCTAATTTCATTTCCAATAGTATGCCACAAATTTGCGCCCATTCAAGGATGCAAGGGAGGTCAATAGATGTCCAACAGTCTGAGAGGAAGCTCTGCTGTTTGATAACCCAAGCACTGTCAGCAGCTAGGTATTGTGCAGAACAGCTTCTACTTGGATCTTCTAAGAGATGCAATCTCCCACTGCTTGACTAAACAATATTATGCTGAACAATTTGGTAGTGGGAAAAAACAAGTGCACCTAACAATTCTTCCGTCAGTACATGATGACTTGGTGAAGATTTAATATTGATATGAATCAGGGAAATGAAATGAGGCAGGGAACAGTAAACGATAAACATACACGGCATGGTTGTGTCTGCGCTCTGGCGTCAAATAGAGACACACACAGTCCATAATTACTGTGGTGTTCTCACCACCAAGGGTGCAAAAAGAATCCAATAGCACCTCCCAAGCAGCCAGCGAAGAGTAGTAAATGAAACCAAACGAAAGTGTGGGGAGGAAAAAGTTGCTGAAAAACTAAAGACATTATGCAAATAGTATAAAATGTAGGGGACAATCTTTGAGCCTACGCTTGAGGATCCACCCAAAGATGCAAGGGAGATCAAAAGACAATACACAGACGGACAGAAACAAATACAAATAACTCAATTTCATCAAAACAAATCGGAAATGAAATGAGGCAGGGAACAGTAAAACGATAAACAGTAAACAAGTGGGGTATTTTTTGCTCCCATAAGAGAACCTAACACAGAGTAACTTTTATTCAAGACCGGCACAGCCTTCTAAACTTGAATAAAGTCAGACAAATACATAGACAAACAATCTAATAGTGGGGGGAAAAAACAAGCGCAGGCCAACAACTGAACTGTCTTCATAGTAATGACTTGGCAAAGATTTGGACTTAAGGAGGGGGGGTGGGGGAAGTTTGAAGATGGAGAAACTGGGAACATGAAATTAAGAAAATATGTTACAGATATGAAAACTCTTCACTAGCTGCATAAGGGAACCATCGCAATCCCTTTTGAAGGCAGATATATTTGTATTGCCTGCTCCGAGGCCTTTCGTCCGCTGGGTCGGAACTCATCAGGGAGACACGGCTGGTTGTGTCTGCGCTCCTGGCGTCAAATAAGAGACACACCACAGTCCATAATACTGTGGTGTTCTCACCACCAAGGGTGCAAAAAAAATCCAATAGCACCTCCCAAGCAGCCAGCGAAGAGTAGTAAATGAAACCAAACGAAAGTGTGGGGAGGAAAAAAGTTGCTGAAAAACTAAAGACATTATGCAAATAGTATAAAATGTAGGATACAATCTTTGAGCCTACGCTTGAGGATCCACCCAAAGATGCAAGGGAGATCAAAGGACAAATACACAGACGGACAGAAACAAATACAAATAACCTCAATTTCACCAAAACAAAATCGGAAATGAAATGAGGCAGGGAACAGTAAACGATAAACAGTAAACAAGTGGGGTATTTTTGCTCCCATAAGAGAACCTAACACAGAGTAACTTTTATTCAAGACCGGCACAGCCTTTTAAACTTGAATAAAGTCAGACAAATACATAGACAAACAATCTAATAGTGGGGGGAAAAACAAGCGCAGGCCAACAACTGAACTGTCTTCATAGTAATGACTTGGCAAAGTTTTGGACTTAAGGAGGTGGGGGGGGGGGGGGGGGAGTTTGAAGATGGAGAAACTGGGAACATGAAATTAAGAAAATATGTTACAGATATGAAAACTCTTCACTAGCTGCATAAGGGAACCATCGCAATCCTTTTTGAAGGCAGATATATTTGTATTGCCTGCTCCGAGTCCTTTCGTCCGCTGGGTCGGAACTCATCAGGGAGACACGGCTGGTTGTGTCTGCACTCCTGGCATCAAATAGAGACACACCACAGTCCATAATACTGTGGTGTTCTCACCACCAAGGATGCAAAAAAGAATCCAATAGCACCCCCCAAGCAGCCAGTGAAGAGTAGTAAATGAAACCAAACGAAAGTGTGGGACGAAAAAAGTTCCTGAAAAACTAAAGACATTATGCAAATAGTATTGAGGTTATTTGTATTTGTTTCTCCATCTTCAAACTCCCCCTCCCTCCCCTCCTCCTCCCCCCCTCCCCCTCCTCCCCCCCCCCCCCCTCCCCTCCTCCCCCCCCTCCCCCCCCCTCCCCCCCCCCCCCTCCTTAAGTCCAAATCTTTGCCAAGTCATTACTATGAAGACAGTTCAGTTGTTGGCCTGCGCTTGTTTTTCCCCCCACTATTAGATTGTTTGTCTATGCATTTGTCTGACTTTATTCAAGTTTAAAAGGCTGTGCCGGTCTTGAATAAAAGTTACTCTGTGTTAGGTTCTCTTATGGGAGCAAAAAATACCCTACTTGTTTACTGTTTATTGATATGAAGTTCTGTGGCGTTGATATGAAGTTAGTGACGTTGGTTGCGTGACTTTGGTATGACGCTGTGTGACAATAACAGGAAGCCAAATGGCATAGAGATGGTGTTGTATTGCCTTTTGGTATAAAGTTGTGTGGCACTGGTAAGAAAATATGTAATATTTACGTGAAATTTTGCAGCATTGGTATAGAACTGTGTGCCATTTTACAAGTTGTTTGGCCCAAGTATAAAATCTTGTCTTCTTAGTACGAAGCTGTTTGGCATTGGTAGATTCGTGGCGTTGTACGATGGTTTGTGGCATGGTATGATGTTTTGTGGCGTTGGTATGAAGCTGTATGGCAACTGCATGAAATTTTGTGGCATTGGTATGAAATTACATGACATTTTTTTTAGAATTGTGAAGTTGTGTGTTCTTAATATGAAGCTATTTGGCATTAATGTGAGCTGTATGAAGTTGTGTGGCTTTAGTATGAAATTACGTGGCAACGAACAAAATTTTGTGGCGTTAGTATGAAACTACCTGCCATTAATGAAATTCTGTGGCAAGGGTATGGGGGTTTGTGTTCTAAGTTTGGAGCGATCAGGCTTTGGTATAAGGTTGTGTGGCATTGTTATGATGCGAGCATATGTCATTGTACTGATTTGAAATGTGTGATGGTCATGATGTTCGCTCCACAGCGAGAGCTCGGCCTCAACTGATTACTTCACGGGACAGCAGGAGAATCGGAGGAAAAGGAAGAGACAGTACTGGCAGAACTGCTGCAAATTTTACAGCACAGATTTCAAAGTAAGACAAACTTTTAAGAACCCCATTCTTTCCCTGCCTCACTTCTGCACTCCTCCCTCCCTCCTCCTCTCCCTCCTCTCTCTCTCACTCGCTTTGTCTCTCTCTCTCTACTCTTTCTCTCATAATAGCGATGTGCATGTGTGTGTGTGTGTGTGTGTGTGTGTGTGTGTGTGTGTGTGTGTGTGTGTGTGTGTGTGTGTGTAGAGTAGAGAGAAGGAGAGAGAGAGAGAGAGAGAGAGGAGACAGTGTCCAACTGTCTCTGTCTCTGCCATCTCTCTCTCTCTCCCTCTCGTCTCTCTCTCCAAATAATCATTTTGAGCGATTAAACCAAGCAGACTCTGTGTGTGGCGTGCGTGTGTGTGTGTGTGTGTGTGTGTGTGTGTGTGTGTGTGTGTGTGTGGTGTGTGTTGTTTTCATTATATTTCAATTGCAGTTTCATTTATTGATGGGCCCACTTGGCTTTTCCAGATTACACTGGGCCTAAAATCGATTGGAGAAGGAACATATGCAGTGCAAGCGGCAAGGGCAGTAAGTTGCGGAGCCAGTTTTTATTCATTCTTTCTTTACGCCCATCCCCTTTCCAGATCACGCCGAGCAGACCTCCACAGAAAGTGTCAGCAGCTGCAAAGCCTTAGTGTGGCCTTCGGGTCTGATCTTTCAAGGACCAAGATGGGTCTTGGAGTGGATTCAAGCACGCGTGGGTGATGAGTATGTAAAGCGACACAGGTGGGTGCTGGCCCAATAGAAAAGAGAGGAGACTCTGTGTAATGTAAGATGACAAAGGTGAGTTCTGGCCCAAAGAATGCAATAAACACTGTGTAATGTAAATGACAAAGTTGAGTTCTGGCCCAAAGAATGCAGATAAAATACGTGTAAGTACGATGACGAAGGTGGGCCCTGGCCCATAGAATGCAGATGAAACATGTGTGATGTAAGATGACAAACGTGAGTTCTGGCCGATAGAATACAAACGAAACACTGTGTAATGTAAGGCGACAAAAATGGGTCCTGACCCGATAGAATACAGATCAGATATCTGCTTAATACTGACCCATAAACTTAATAAAAAAAAATAAAAAAAAAACAAAGGTAGCTCTGTTTCCAGTGGAATGACAGGGGTTATATTTCCCTGATTTTTCTCCAGAACAGATCTACTATCCTTCACCTTTCTTTCTTTCTTTTCCTTTGTTGTCGTCGTTGTTGTTTTGTTGTTGTTGTGATTAGTTTTGTGGTGTTTTTTTTGTCTTACAGGTCTGTACACTCAGTATGTTCATCGACACTGGTATCTATACGCAGCTGTTCAATTTCTGTATACATAGGCAAGTCTGTTATATCTTCGCTAAAATCTTGTCTGGTTTGCTAATGTTTCCCATCAGTGTACAATGTGCACTTTGCCTCCAAGAAAAGAACAAACGCCAGTTTTGTGTCAAATATTTTCTCTACGTGCTGCGATTGTGTTCCTTTCCATGGTTTTGTATCACAATGTTCCACACATCACTCCATGAAAACTAGTAGCAACGAGTTGTGCACATTCTTTAAGTAAAGAGCCATCCATGTGAAAGAGCTGTGTGGCCCTGTCAGAATTTTTTCTTTCTTGCCTTAAGTGACTCTCACTCTCATTGTAACAGTTTAAATAACCTCCAGGGATTTGATTACTTGAGAAGATGCAAGTACATACCTTTTCGGTGTGTGAAAAATCCCATTTTTTGAGACAATGAAGTTCAATGCCAGGCGCATAGCAGCGAACACCAAGGACGAGGTGGCAGCTCTCCTTTAAAGGACACAAATGTGAGATGTCAGTGTCAAGCGGCGCAGCGAACCTTCCAGCCGTATCGGTGATAGCGGGTCTAGACTGAGTCGCTATGGGATGGCTCCTGGAGATGTGAGCCCATTGGCATGGAGCAGCGCCTGACTGCGATTACCATGGCCTGGGATACCATGCTTTTGAGGACAGGACATGGTGGGCAACCCAGGGTTAGGCTGAAAAAATTGCCCTCTCAGCCGTAGTTTGCGTGGTTCGTAGACGGGACTCATACAGCGCTCCAGCGATTTTCGTCCTGCTTGCTCTTTGAGGCGGCCTCACACAGGACCATCGCCACTCGAGCTCGAAGAAGGCCGCCTGATGGCCCTGAAGACAGGCATTTTTTTTTTTTTTTTTTTTTTGGGGGGGGGGGGGGGGGGCGCGAAAAGAGCAACCCCCACTGTCGTCGACAAACACCGTGAAGTGAGCTGGAGTTCACATGGAACCCGACCTGAGAGAGCAACAGACGATGGCCCCATCCAGAACAACCCAGAAACACAACACTAAACACTTGGCATGGCCAACTATGTAAAACGCACACTTTGTCTGAGGCAACTGAACAAGCCATTTAACACAAGCAATAATTCATGCCTATAGGGCATGTCCACTACAATATAGAAGTTTTCATTTGGGCTATATCTGCAATAGAGATGTGCATGTCACATGAAAACATGACTGACAGAATTAGCTTTGTGAAGAGATGTTGGTAATGAGACATGACATGACTGACGAGATGCTTGTGAGATGCAGACAGTGTAGGCGTTGGGGGAAAAAAGCAGTAAATTTAAACAACACAACACACACACACACACACACACACACACACACACACACACACACACACACACACACACTGTCTGAATCACTATAGTGGAAGGACATTAAACCGACGACGACACACAGACACATACCCCAAACAGGAGACATATCAACTTAAAATAATAGTTTCTTTTTTTCTCAGGAATGTTAAATTCATCATTTTCCCTCTTTTCAGTTTCGAACCTTTTTCTTCTCCTTTGTTTGTCTTTGTTGTTGGGCCTGCATTCTGTTACTTCTGCACCACCTTCTCCTTTCGTATGCGTGTTATTTCTTTTCACAAAGAATTTGAAACGTGAAAATAACCACACAAATGATACACCACTTTCTTCATAGCAAAGCAGTCTCGTCTTCTATGTTAATCACAAACACATTTTTTTCACACACGTTCGTATGAGTTTTTACGTTGACTGCAATTATCGAACAGTGTGATATTTGGTATCCTGTTCAGCTGCTGTTAAATTATAAGCCCAGCGTCTGTGAATGTGTGTGTGTGTGTGTGTGTGTGTGTGTGTGTGTGTGTGTGTGTGTGTGTGTGTGTGTGGTGTGTGTTGATGGCAAGTACTTTTCATAACTGTCACTTGTACTTGTTGGTCTATGAATCGCGAGACTAGATCTGCAGGCTTTAAGCCCTTCCTGACAAAAGAGAACGCCGTGTTTCAGCCAGAGCCTGTTACGATCCTACCTGTCCACGGCAGTTCCCCTCCTCCCTTAAACAAAGACTGCAGCAGATGCTGTCCGCACGTGCCATCATTCCTGCACGATACCTCCAAGCTCTGGCGTCAGCAGCCCGGCCCGTGACGTCACACAAGTACATTTTCGTCACAGGCGCGTCATCCAATCACTACAAGGAAATGCAGGCTCTTTTGGACAACGTGTTCAAGTACTTGTTTCCCCGCATGAAGGGCGAGGATTACGCATTCATGGTCTACAACTTGGGTCTCACGCCACAAGAGAAGAAACTGGTGAGACAGTATGTCCAACTCCTTTTCCGGTTTCAAAGAACAATGCAAATCGTGGATTAGTTTTGATATGAAAGAATATTCCAGTAACAAAAAGAGAAACATGGTAGGAGCAACAACAGTCGAATACAGCTCTCTCTCTCTCTCTCTCTCTCTCTCTCCTCTCTCTCTCTCTCTCTGTGACTTCCTTTGTCTGGCTGCCAACGAGTCAAATTCTCACAGCTCTGCTAAATGTTGTCTGTCTGAACAAGAAAACATCCAAAGTGCCTGTGGAAGGTGTTACACTAAATTCTGAACGTAAGTATTCTGAACGCCGTTCTGCGTAATATGACGTTATCGTCTTTTAAAATTGATGGCAGAGAAAATCACACTAATGTCGTTCTTCCATTAAAAACGACCCGTCCAGTCTGTTCCTGCCAACCCGCCTTGTCTGTCACACAACAGCGACGAAAGTGACAACATCAATAGAGCTGCCTGTGCTGACATCTGTCAGCTTTCTGACCACACCACCCCCCTCAAATGTATCTTCGCCTGCATCAACTACACCGTCTGGCAATGTGACACACATCAACATGGCTCAGTGTGATATAGACAGTGAATCAGTAACTACTTTCCCCAAGTTAGAATTTCAAAATGGCATTGATTTAGATAAACAGAGCATTGATGAAGATTATGCTGAAGATCTTTCTGATGCAGTATGTGAAGACAAACCACCAGTAATTAACAACACAGATTTCAACACAACACAAGAATGAAGCCTTTGTTGCAGATGCAAACCTGTCTATGATAAACAGTAGTTGTGATTGTAAGGATTCCTCTGATTTTGATAAGCCAACAACAGCCCATACAGACAACATTACAATAGGAGACATCATGACATGTTTGGAAGAAACAACAAGGAAGATGGATGACCCTTGTGTGCCCTGAAAGAAGAATTGAGAGGCGGTGCGGCACGTAACGCAGAGGGCGAAAACCGAAATCTTGGCGGACCTTCATGACTCCTGCACTGTCGCATCACTATTGTTCATACACGTTTTGATAATCTGACTTATGTTCGATGTTGCTGACTGAATGCTCTGTTTTTCTGTGATCTTGGTTCCTCGTTACGATGAACTTTTCCTGTTATGTATTGATTAGGGTTATTTTTCATGTTTGTTTATGCACAGCCCCTATCCCCTTCATCTCCCATCCTTGTGAAATGATCTTTGCTAACCTTACCACAATAAACCATTCATTCATTCATTCATTCATTCATTCATTCTCTCTCTCTCTCTCTCTCTCTCTCTCTCCTCTCTCTCTCTCTTCCAACTGGATGGAAGTTAGCAGAATAGAACGAATCAAACGGGCTGACAAAGACAAAAAAAACATTTATAAATAAAAAAAAAGACAGGAGAAACAGAGACGAATTTCAAGTAGTCTGTTTGATTCAGCTTTTCCCCATTTGAAATCTACTCCATCTTCGATTTGATCAAGATAAACGCTACCTTTAAGGTGAGAGAACAAATCTGTCCACACAGGGGTTTTTTTTACTATTATTTTTTTGTCCTCATATCCCTAAGGAAAGGAGCGTTATATGATTGGCAGTAGCAAACCTCTGCATTCTCCCTCTTTCAAGCTGCAGTTGACCACGCTGGCCTTTGCGAAGGTTGCACACGTTCTGATCAGAAATCCCTCACTTTTGTGATATACACACTATACAGGAGATTCGATGCATTTTTCCTTTCATTTTTGAGGACATGGATTTGTGTTGCTGGTAAATCAAATGTAGTACGGAGTTACGTATTAATAATAACAATGTTCACCGCCCTTTCAAAGCTGAAGCTTTAACTAGTTCATGCGAAAGCAAGAATAGTTGGTTCAGTGAACAGAAAACCATAACACTGACTTCACCTGAATAATAAAAAGGCTTTAACATTTGAAAACATTTCAGACTTGAAATAAACAACAGACGAAATCGTCCAGTGCCTAAAGAGTACTTCACCAAAATATAACGCTCGCTAACCAGAAAAAATATGCTTGAAGTTTTTGTTTATTTAAATGTCGCATTTTGGGATGATGATAACAGTTGAAGGTCCATTTTGAAATGATACTGTCAGGCAGTTGTTTTTTTTTTCGTTTATATTTTTACCAATGTGGAGTTCTGTCCAACTTTTGCTTGAATCTCACCATCGACTGCTGCCCAGCAAAAGCTGTGGTATGCCTGCATGGTAAATCCTGGTCTTTCAGCAGACACCAGGGAAACACCACGGAGTTATCTGAAAACGAGGCAGCCCTCGTCAATTGCATTGATGGCCTTTTCATGCTTATGTTTCTTTATGCACTTATGTTTTGCATCAAACGGATGAGAGGAACACTCCCACACGAACATGGTATGACTATAGTTTAAGACTGTGAGACTATAGTTTATGACTGAGAGTTCAAGACTGAGACTGGTCGCATGATGGAATCTTTGAACCCCCTGTGTTGCAGACAGAGATGAATTGTCGCTGTACCGTGATTGACTTCCCCTTCGATGGACTGCCGGACTTTGTTGGACAGGTCAAATGTTACACATGGAAACCCATGATTGTGGCCGTAAGTACCTGTAGCTAGCCTTGGGACTTTGGTATGCTTACCTAACACCTTGGCTGCTTCTGCATCAAGCAACACATCAGGCGGTCAAAGCACTCTAGCGTGTAGTGTCCTTCACCAGTCTTGCATAATTTAGACCATCACCATCACCACCCATTAAAGTCGCTTATTTATTTATTGATTAATTATTTTTTTTGCTCCACTAAGCACTATTAACAACCCACCATAATCACTACCGTCACTAATATATCATACTATTCTACAAAACAAGCTACAAACCCCATTGTTTCACATCCCCTCCCCTTTCCCCCTTCCCTTCCCCCCCCGCCCCCCCCCCCCCCCCCTTCTATTTCCTCTCCCATGGTCCCCTCCTGGGTGGCCTCGTTTCCGTCTGGCGGCCATTTTGATGTTGTGGCAAACATGAGAAGATAAGTGGTTTCTTGTTCTTCGTTTTCACAGTCCTAAATGTTATTTGTTTTCGCCTGAAGAAGACCCAAGAGGTCGAAATGCATTGTGCCTTGTCCTGTACTCTGTTTGTCTGTGTCCTTGGCGGTAACTAACCCCTCTTTTTCTAAATTTTGCATCATTTTCTGCCCTCAGTCACTCCATTTTGAAACAGCCTTACATAGTTTTTGCTTGGGTTTCCAGCCAAGTGGGCATTCAAGGCAATGAGCTAAGGAGAGAGTTGAGCAGATTGTGTGCCCCTCCTACTGACCTGAAACCCAAGACCCAGGCTTACATCAAGGAACTCTGGCAAGATGAATGGAACTGCAGATTGATAACAATTAAAAAATCCCTTCAAACCTGAAGAGGTATTACCATGTTCTCGAGGCTGCTGTAAAGAAGAAATAATCTTGTGTCGTTTGCATATGGGCCACTCTTTTTACACACGTTCTTATCGTTAAAAAAGTGAAGGAGCTCTGTAATGCATTCCATGTCATGTACCACGCACAGCGAAACATAGTGTTTTAGAGTGTCAGGACTTGCATGATGTCAGACATAAATATTTTACAACAGACTCCATGAAAACCTTGTTCAGGGATGTCCCACCTGATGTGATCTTTGAATTTCTGAAAGAAATTATTTTTTTTTCATCTGATCTGAGATTTTACAGAAGAAAGATTTTTAACAAAAACTTCAGGTGTGTTTTTAGAATGTGTATTTGAAAGGAATGTGTGAATGAGGGTTTTTTGCCCCAATGGCTTGTGAGTTGACGTCAACATGGTGACAGTTCTGATATGACCCTTTACGGTTGGTGGGCTATAAGCAGCATTACATTACTGCTGACATCCCTCAAAGTCCTGCCAGCTAGACGAACGTAACTGTCCACTCTTTGCTGCTAACTCATCTTGGGTCCCCTCCTCTTTCCCTTGCCTGCTGGGACCCACTTGATGGCCTGGTTTGCACGTCTTGTTCTGGGGAGCCTCCACACACGGCCTAGCCAGTAGAGGCACTGCCTGCAGGTAGTAGTTTCAAAACGAGGTGACTGAGGGCGGAAAATGAAGCAATTTTTTTTAAAGAGAGGGTGTTAGTTCCGCCAGACGATACAGACAAACAGATTACAGGACAAAATGCAATGCATTCGACCTCTTGGGTCTTCTTCAGGCAAAAACAAACAACATTTAGGGCAATGCAAAGAAAGAACGAGCAACCACTTATCTGCAGGTAGTAGTTGATGTACAAAATTGTTGGCATCAGCCTTCTATCTCTTCGTTTGATACAAAGCTAGTCCACTTGATGCCCAGGATTTTTCAAGGGCGCTTGGTGTCAGACGCCTCCACTTTTCTGTCCTGGATGGTTCCGAGTTGGTATCACTGGCTGATAAACTCTCTTGCTCACAATTTCTCTCGTTTATTGCCTCATCTTTCACTCACTCACTCCCCCAGTCAATCAATGGGTCAATTAATTGTATTTCCAGTTCAAACACGACACATCCAACCCACCTCGACCTTCACAAACTTTAAACTAGTACCCAGAAACCAGCTGCAATGGTGTACCGGTTAACGTCATGCGTTATGGGATTGGGGGGCAGGGGTGGGAGGGAGGAGGGTTGTGGGCACGAGTACTCTCAGAAGCATTTAGTCGTTGATTTTGTTTCCCTAACATGTGGGAGCCATGGGATCCAATGGGAAGACGGGAACAGTAAAGTTGAGAGTAACCCACTTCACAGGTGCGTGGTCGCACTGGTAGGGTGTACCGCGTGAAGAAGTGGAGTGGAGGGAAGATAGACAGGGGCTGGGCTTTGACCATCTGTCCTTTGTTCCCCATGAGCCAAGGCGGACCATGAGAGGGATGGGTGGCGTCAACGTTGGATTGCACTTTTCAGTCCGTGAAATTTGGGATGTTTGCTCATAGTGGTTGTGTCACTGACTGATCTGTGTGGCTTGTTTGTGTCAGTGCTCAGGGGATTTAGTACAGGTGTAGGATATTGTGTTTGCACACTTTGAGTGTGTTTCTTGACTCTATGTTCTACGCATATATGTATGTATTCTCTCTCTCTCTCTCTCTCTCTCTCTCTCTCTCTCTCTCTCTCTCTCTCTCTCCTTCTTCTTCTTCTTCTTCTTCTCTCTTGTGTGCGTTTACATAGATAGATATTGTAGAATATTTAGATCTATGAGGATATCTGCCATAGATTGTTCCTGGACAGTGTTGTAAGTTCTAATCCATAATCAATCACATTGAGTACAACTGCATGATACAGTCAGTAGAGATGGTGCTGTTCAGTGCCTTTAGCTACCTTTGCTTTCATGGCAGACATGCCCTTTTTGTATTTAAGAACAATATTCTCAACATGCTTACTAAAGGTCAGCATTCTGTCAAAGCCTGTACCCAGACAGCATAGGTTTTCACTTGTTTCAGTTGATATTCTACAGAAAGAAATTGGTGTAGGTAATTGTCCTGATGCCTTCTTGTTGAGAATGCAGACCAGTATCTGGGCTTTTGTAGGGTTAGTGGACGATCCGGTTTCTTGACACCGCAGAGCAATGTTGCTCAGCTCCTGCTGAACTGCCTTCTTTCTTTTTTGAACATTCTTTCATGTTTTGTGGATCAGACCATCGTCTGCTAGTGCAATTCCGTTTCTACTGACACTTGTAAGGCCTTTAGTATAAACATTGTATAAACCAGGGGAACAGGAGACCCTTGAGGTAATCCCATGAACAGTTTATGAGTTCAGACGTCCAAGCTTCAGATTGCAGGATGGCAGTTCACTCCTGAAGTGCTGCTGCAATCCATCATGTAAATGTCTTGCTGATTTCACAGTCAAGGAGTGGCTCCATGAGAATCGAGAACTGGAGTTTGTTGTATGCATCTTCCAAATCTATTGCAAATGCCAGTGTTTCCTCCTTTCTTTGGAATCCTTCTTTTCCTTCAGAGGCAAAAGCAGCCGCATTTCCACATGTAATTTTCTTTCCTGCTCTACAGCCTCCTTGATCAAGTGGGAAGACATCTCGACTTTCAAGGTCCCTTATGAATTTTCTAGCTGTGATTAGTTCCCTGAGCTTTCCTACTATATTTTGCACAGTGAGTATGAAGTAGGCATTTAGTCAATGATGACCTTTTCCTGGTTTTGTTAAAGCTTTCATGCAACTGTGCATCCAGTCTTCTGGGACATAGGCTTTGTCGAAAATGTCCCAGTGGAAATGAAGAGATGGGCTCTGTCCTCTTCTGAGAGCTGTTTGATACCCGGATACAACTGTGGCGTAGCATGTATGGGTTAGTCCAAACACAGTGACGCCACCCTTACTGAAACTGAAACTTATGGATCCATCCTGGAGAATACTCCTCAGATTGTTTGACCCACACCTCTGATGTCTGTATGTCTGGAGAGTAGTGGACGCCCAGAAATATCATGAAAAGAACCATACAGTACAATCCTCTTTTGTAGTGACAGCAGAATGGATCGCTAGAGTATGATCTTTATCATCCACATCCTCATCCTCCAGTTTTGTGGCCCTTCGAGTCCTGCTCTTGTGGAGACCTCAGTACATGTTTCCTCTCCATGTCTTGCTTGTCTGCATCAAAGAAGTCAGTAATGACAAGTCCGCGGAGGCTGTCATCGGATGGAGGTGGTGGCGCGTTCAGGTGGGGTGGGGTGGAGGGGGGCTCATTTACGTTGGCTTCACAGCTACAAATTCTGTTGTCATCAGGGGATTTATTAGATGATGTCCTGCGTTTGTTGGATCAAACTAGGCATTTCTGAACACCACTAAAGTGCCTCAGCAAAGTGTCTCTTCTGGAGGCTTGCCTCATGATGACCCAATATTGAGAACTCCCACCAGACTGTTGATAGTCAGGCTGTGAAAGGATACAGCTTTGTACAAGCCGGGGTAGGTGGGTGGGTGGGTGGGTGGGTGGAAGGATGGGGACTGGGTGTGGAGGTGAGACGTAATTAGCGGCATGGGAGTAACGTCACTGAAAAGTGCAAGGAAAATTAGAGACCAGGAAAAAGAAAACGGTCAGATATGTTGAAAACAGGTGAAATAGGTGAAAGATTTACCCCCTCCTGGATCAATTTTTAGACACAAAAGTCCACACTATAATGTGAGTGTTTCTTATCATCATCATTAGCAGCAGTAGCAGCAACAGCATCTTCAGCATCAGCATCAGCATAATCAGCATCATCAGTAATAATAGTAGTAACAGTAATAGTAGTAGTAGCAGCAGCAGCAGCAACAACAGTTATAGTAGTAGTAGTAGTAGTAGCAGCAGCAGCGGCAAAAGCAGCAATAGCAGTAGTACAGTTGTGGTGATGGTATGGTGATAGCAGTAGCAGAAGCAGTTGTCTTAGCAGCAGTAGAGTTAGTAGTAACAGCAACAGCAGTAGCAGCAACAGAGCAGCAGCACAGCGCTGACTCTGGCAGTGGTCTTGTCCTTGGCGGCAGTCTTTGCTGGAGAAAGCGGAGTACCTGGCCTGGATGGACACCTCCATACGATGGAAAAACTCCACCCCCCTAGCTGACATGTTCAGCCGAGTCCGAGCCACCAGCTACCTGACCAGATTCAATGGAGTATCTATCGGGATCCGCACTCAGGAGTCCATGGCTCATTTCTTCGGCGACCTCCTGTGCCAGTACATGCCTTTTTCCCAAACAGCATCATCAATGGGGCTCTTCTACAACGACAGGTAAGGGTCACTTGAGGGAAAGGGATGGAATATGGAGGGGGGGGGGGACCAGCTTGCTGCAGGAAGGTGAATAAGAAACAACATGAACAAAATGTAAAACGGTTTCCGCTTTCTCTTCTTAATTTTTTTAAAGGAAACCGACGATTTTGTTTTTTCAAGAATGTCAGTGTTTTGTGTTTGATGACAGTCCTTTGTCACACAGGAAGCAAATGTGTGTGTGTGTGTGTGTGTGTGTGTGTGGTGAGAGAGAGAGAGAGAGAGAGAGAGAGAGAGAGAGAGAGAGAGAAACAGACAGACAGACAGACAGATGGAGAGAGACAGACAGAAAGATAGACAGCGAGAGAGAGAAAATCCCACCTCCGCCATGCACCTCGTCATGCTCTCTAAGCAACTCGTGATTCTAGAAAAAGAACTTGCAGCATGGACGACCTTTTCAACCCATACAGGGAAACGATTTAGTTCAGTGGTTATTTTAACGTCTGTTTATCATCGATTATATTTGACGATATCAAAAGGCAACAGAGATCACTGAGATTGTCAGACCTACTGTTTCTTGTCGTCATTTTCCCTCACCTCTCTCCTTCACGTATTGGACTCTAGAAACTCCACTAAGAATACTTCTAATATACTTTTTTTAAGTACAGGAAAAAAAGGAACTCAATGACTAAGTTATTAAAAGAAATCACAACAGTCTACCCAACTCTGACTGGGCAATAACGTAGGCAGTGTCCGTAATACACGTGTCATAGAAACGGTCAATGCTTTCAAAATATGCAGTATTCATAGTTTTTAATTTGTATGGCCCTGTTAAAATCGGGCAGTCGAGTAGTATATGGTGGACACAAATTTTTCGCTCACATGTACACCTAACTTCAGGAGAGAATGTGGTGTTCTATCCATCGGAAATGATCCGCTCGCATCATTTTGCACATTTATGTTTCAGATACGTTAAGCTAACAGATGAAATGATCTATCAGAGCATTCGAATCCACATTAGAAGGATTTCCTTTCCTCTCCCCTCCACCGTCATCGCTCAAATAGTGATTAGCCTACTGACGTGAGCTCTGAATACACGGTAAATAATGAGAGAATGAGACTGTTTATCTTTGTTGGAGAAGTTCACTACAGCCTTCTACTAAAATCTGATTTTATCCCTTCCCCGCCCACCCCCTCCTAAAGAATTGAAAACTTGAGCAGGTGGAAGGGGAAGAGAGGGATTATCCCGCCTGGAATATTTTTGTGATACACGCCTGTTTTATTGTTTGAAAGTAATTTTAATTTTCAGTGTCATGTTTGTAACTATAAATATGTATGTCTTAACTTTTAGGGCAGCGGTCGCGAATGTAATATCTCTGTTAACAAGAGATAATAAAGTTTTCTGAAGTCTGAAGAGAGAATGTAAATATCTGTGTTCAAGACCACCCATTTTTATTTTGCATGCAACCCCCTCTTTTTAAAAAATTTTCTTCATTTTCTTGCCACTTTTTACAAAAACCAACACCTTTTTTGTAAAAAAAAATTAATACGCAATCTGCAACGAATTTAACATTAACCCTTCAACTGACTTTAAACAAAAGTTAGACCATAATCACGGGTTGGGCACATTGTATTTATGGGGCGAACGTAGAGAATATAATTCTGACTACTAGCCTGGCCACACCTCTTTTCAACCAAACAAACAAGTCAGATTGGGGTCAATAGAACAAAAACACCCTAATGCTTGGGCAACATTTATCTTAGATGAAAGTAAAGGCCTAACAATGCCAGGAGTGCAAAGACTTAATGACTCCATACGGACATACGTTTGGTGTCTATTAGGAGCGCAAGCACAGACCAAGTCTAGCGTAGTGGATGAATCTACAGGCTTTGACGCAAGAAAACAATTTCTAGCCAATTTAGAAGATGCTATTAACTCCGCTGTTGATTTGCCTTCCAAAACGTTCTTGCACGTGCTAGGTCAAAGGTTGACTTTGTTGTGGGCGATGGATTATACATGCTGCCCTCTGACCTTAGACTACAAATTGGCATGATACGGAATTATAATAATGAAATCCTCATAGCTGGAGACGACCAAAACTTAGGGCATAATCAAGGTTTAAACACAAGGCCTGCACCATCCATTAAAAAAAAAAAAAAAGTATCTAGCTCTGAACAACCAACACCTGCAGAAAGCGACCCACCACCACCACCAGTTATAAGCAACCCACAGCCAGAAAGCAGTCCACCAACACCTGTTAATATACCTCACCCCGACAGACACACTAGTGAAAAGACAGCTCTTGTTGTATTTTTAACTTTTACTGGATTGGCTATACTTTATTTTACTAAAAAAATAAACCAGCAGCTAGCACCCCCAATGTCAACAGATGGTCAGCCATATAACCAGCCACTTTGCCTATAGTAGACAAAACCCAACTAACAACACTACCTAATATGCCAGGCAGAGCATCAAGCGCTTTGACAACTAACTTCTTTAATAAGTTTGCTAGGTGGTGTAACTGTTTTCTAATCCAACTTTTACCAGGCTGAGGCGCTGGAGGCACTACTGGCCCTGTTGGTGCACCACCAGTTAATGCATAAACGAGTGTAGAGACAGCAAACCCAATGGCTGTTATTATACTAAGTATTGTAATCCCCTGTTCTCTGAACAGAGTCCTTATTCTTTCTGCTAGCGTAGTGTTTTCATAAAGTATTCTGTTTATAGTTTCTCTAATTCTGTTTGTTTGTGATGCTAGCTGTGCTCTGTTAGTAGACAGCGCTTCTAACCTGGCTGACCTTTCTAGCATTAAATCCTGTATTTTCTGCTGTATCCTAGCCTTTTCCTCTTATTGTTATCATCTGCATCAGCCAATTTATTTTTTTCTTCTTCTATTTGTCTATCTAGCTCACCAAGTTTTGCCACATTGCTTGCTAGTTCACCCCTTACTGTCCGTAGAGCAGCATTAAGACCCATTATTTCACGCATAGGCAATGGAGAATCATTAATTGTTTTTAATTGTGTCTCCTCATTAAAACTCATTTCAAGTTCTGTTATTGCTTCATCTTTTCTTTGACCTAACTCTTCAACAGAGAACATTTCCATTTCAGATGCTGTTGGCAGCTCTCGCTCCACGTTATGTAAAAGATTAACAACCTCAGACCTTAGACGTGAAATGTTTAATCGGCTTTGGTCAGCAACAGGGAGCGTCTGTCTAATTGTGCTTAGTTTTAAAAACTTGTTTGGGTCTGGCTTTGTTGTAACTCTTACAAAATTTCCTTTACTAGTCCTTACATACAGATGATTACTTTTATCTATCTTAAAATCAAAAGGACTGTGGCCTTCTGGTGGCTCTTGTCCTATGCTTATATAGAATGAGTTCATTTTATTTGTTAATAGTTCTGCACGAGATGCACGAACTCCAGGGGGTGTATCTACTCCTTCAAGTTCTTCTAATGAAGGGATTGAAGAAGCTGCTGCTCCTTCAAGTACTTCTTCTAATGAAGGACTTGGTTCTCTTTCTTCGTCTTCTTCTTCTTCAATGATGCGATCAATCGCGTCAAAATCTTCATCCATATTTATATATTTATTATTTTTTGTTTTATAAAAAATGAACTCATACGGCTGCGATCTTGATCCATACAGAAAAGCAAAAGAACCTATGGGTGTAAAAGGTAGACTGTGCTTGTTATAAATAATCCATCAACAGTTGAGCCTAATCAAGTGTTAACAGTCAGATTCCCTGATCTTGGCGCTGACAATGTTATAATGCCAGGCACTGCTAAATTATCATTCAGAATAGATATTAATTCAGTAGATCCTAATGCTACTGTTGTTGCCAACTTGGGCAGGGCCATCATTAAATCTATGTTAATTAAACTGGAGGGCAGAGAAGTTTTCTCACTAAATAACGCAGACATTTTTGCACTCTATTCTGACCTATGGCTGCCCACAGAAGAAAGAAAAGACAAAGTTTATCAGGGGATACAGGGTCCAAACGGTCTTAAACACAGGCTTAATACGGAGAATGCGGAGGATGATAATAAAGACCAGGCAGCAGCACTAGCATTTGGCAACAGATTTTGCGTTCCTCTAGATTTTGAACTGTTGAAGACGCATGAGCCATATTACCAAGGTGCACTAAGAGATAAACTTACTTATGAATTGACATTTAATACTAGCGATTCTGTTGTTATGTCTGAAGATCCTGAAGCTAAATACACAGTCAGTGACATCTCTCTTGAGTTTGATGTTGTTACTAACCCTGAACTGCTAGAACAGTCTTAAACCAGTATAAAAGTAAGACAATTATCTATTTTGAAAGAGTTGTGCACCACATTACAGAAAACAAAAACAAGCAAGACACTGTCTGGAACATAGCTCTAAGTTATTCTCTCAGGTCGTTAAAGGGAATTTTGTTGCTGTTTACTAAAGTCACACCTCCGTTTCAAAGAAAAACCGAGGTGTTTTATAATCCAAAAATTGAGCAGTTGTCTTGCACAGTAGATGGCAAGCCTGTTCAGTTGTATTCAGGTGGACTTTTACCTCGCCAACACTTTGATGAAATAAGAAAGTTGTTCGCTAGAGGCAGACAAACAAATCCTACAGCCGATCTTGTATGTAAAAAACTTCACCTTCATGATGTAAGACTCGAAGATTATTTAACAAGAAAATATGGACTGTGGCTGGATTTTAGATCAACATATGACAACAGACTACATGGAAGTGGAAGAAGGGTAGGGGCAGATGGCATAAACATACAGATTAACAAGGAAGCAGATGGAAATGGTCCGTTAAAAATGCACGTTTTTGTGGTTTGTGACGCTCAGTTAAACACTGAAGAAAACAGGCTAAAAGAAATAAGCTATTAAAAACAGATGGATAGTTTGAACTTTCTGCCCAAAGATCCGCACTGTTCGCTTATTTGCGGGATTACTGGATGTAGGAAAACTGTCTTCATACTTGATTTGTTACAAACAATCTACAGGTTTCATTACGAGTATATTGTTATATTCTGCACAACAATCAAGCATAACAAGTCTCACAAAGAAAGGCAGTTTGTTTGGACAGACGAGAATATATTTTAGCTGATCCTAGCGACAAGCTAAGCGACTGTTTAGAACAATATTATAGGCTATTTGAGGGAACTGAAACACTGTTTATTATTGATGACTGCTCAGCTGAACGAGACATTGTTAAAAAAAAAAAGAAAAACTCTGTCAAAGCTAGCCTTTAGTGGCCGCCACGCATTAGTTTCTGTGTGGCTCTTAACTCTAAAATACAATGCTATCTTAACAGACTTTCGGTCGCAGTTAAAATCGGTTGTATTATTTTACACAAAGGACAAAGATAGTTTTGAAGACTGTTTGAGTGAAAATTATATAATAAGGGACAAGAATGAACTAATGAAAATAAAAGAGCAGTTAGAAAAACCTAAGCATGCTAAACTATGCTTACGGACTGACCCGCCAGTTCAATATGTTTATTATAAATTGTTTATTATAATTTTCATATTATAAATTGTTTATTATAAATTGTTTATTAAAACATGTCTCGCGGGCCAGAATCAAAAGTACAGCTAGCTCCCAAATGCGTTTCAGTTGAGCTAAAAGACCTAGGAGACAAAGTTGAGTTTGATCTGATAGGAGAGCCAGGAAATGTTTATGGATTTGAATACACAGGTGATGGGTTTTACAAACGAACAGAAATTGAAGATAAAAATCGGCAGCAATATCCTAAACTAGAACAAATAAGAAATCTAACCTTAAACGATCATGGCAAATACGAATACAAACTTTATAGACAAGACAATAACTGGGAGTTGCGTCCTGAAATTGACTGGGATTTCAAATTTGACTTACTAAGCCCTAATGTATACTTTGATAAGAAAAACAATTTTAGAAAAGCTTTGAATGCAGGAGCCCTTCTTGTTAGCCTCGTCCCAGGATTACAACACAAAAAACAGATAGAAATAAAGCCATACGGAAGAAGAGAATATATGCTGAGCAGAAAGAGGCCCTTAGCTGAAGTGGGGGACGACACAGTGACCCTAGAGTTTCTTCCAAAAGGCCAACTGCCTAACAAATTTACGAAGTTTTTTTTTGTTATATTAATCACCCCAAGTGAGTCTGTTCGTAGTTTAAAAGAACATGTGTTAGCAAGGGGAGTAACAATAATAAAGTCTGAAAACTTGGATGGGCCTCTCAAGGCTTGTTATTGCTATTACTAAAAACGTGGATGAAATAAACACTTTCTTATTATCTAAGAAAGTCACTGTGAATGTTGACAAAGACAAACTAACAGTACTTGATTTTATTTTCATTAAGTTTGTTGATTTTATTGCGTTTTACTCTGTTGATGAAGTGCTGTCAGAAGAGTTAATAAGAAAATTTTTACAAAATTAATTTTGATTAAAAAATGGATGATCAAGCCCAAAAGTTTAGGTTAAAGCACATGACTGAACTTCAAAAGGAAACAGAAAGCGACTTAAATAAGTATAAGGTTACTAGAAAGAAACATGCTAAAGCTTTAAATGCCCTTTCTTATGTAATTACTGGCTCATCAGCTCTTTTAGCTACTGGAGTCGGAGCATGAATGTCTATAGCTTTTGGGAGTGTTGGTTTGGGTTTAGGTGCTGTGTCCATGATTGTGAGTGCTGTTTTAAAAAAAGATTACGCCCAAACTACAAAAGCACACTGCCATTGTAACCCTAGCAACAGCAAAACTTTACTCATTAAACCTTATCATAAGCAATACATTACTGGATGGAAATATTACAGACGAAGAATTTCAACGAGCCATGGCTGATGGTGATGATTACAAACGCCAAAAAATTGACCTCCAAAAGAAATGGAGAAAGACTTTTACTTCACAACAGGTAGACACTGAGGCAATCAAACAGAACATTGCAAAACAAACAAGCAATCAGTTAAATCCAAAATAAGTTTTTAAAAAAGACTATGTTTAAATAGGTTAAAAAACATAGACTATAAACATTCATACTATTTTTTTTAACTAACAGGCACTGTATTTGTTGGGCAACTTGCAGCTCTTCACGAACAAATGATCTTTTAGGGGCGGGCTTTTTAGAAGAGAGAGTTTCTCTTAAATAATACACAGGAGGGGCTGTTTTCATAATTCTTTCAACTTCATATACGTCTACGCTCCATACAGGGTATGTGGCTCTAATTCTAACATCACTCTCTGTCTCTGCAGGAGCATACAAGTATCTTACTTTTAGTCCGAACAGCAAAAGATTTCGACTGCCTTGCGCGTCTTCAGTAATGTTTTTTTTTTTTTTTTAATTTGATTGCATCCACCGATTTAAGGCCTGTTGCTTTAAATTCTTCATTGTTCATGGCACGTAAGACTGCTGGCAATCTCCTAACCCATTCTGTGTTGCGTGTTCTGTCCATAATTTCTCTGTGATATTGATAGGTAAACAGACGTTCAGCTAAATTCTTATTAAAATTTTCTACTAGTGCCTGGGAGCGATGGTTGCCTGGAATTCCCCTCTTAACTGTAACCTGGTGTTTTAAAAACAGTTGGTTTACACCTCCTTTAAACTCTTTTCCATCATCAACCTGGATCATCCTAGGATACTTTAATGGACCTCGCATGTATATTTGTTGTAAAGCCACAGCCACAGCAGTTGAGCTTTTATCCGTTAAAGGCTCAGCATCTTTATACCTTGAAGCCATGTCAACAACAGTCAGAGCATATTTAAACCTTTTTCTTCTAACTTTGTCATATGGAAGATACAACACGTCCATCTGATGGGTGTCATTTGGAAGCAAATTAACAAATCGAGGCCTTATTATTCTTTTTGGTGCAGGTAAATATATTTGCCAAATTGCTTGCTTTGAAAGCCAATCTTTCGCTTCTGATTCAGACATTCATTTTAAACATGCTTTTTCCTAACAAGCTATACCCTATACTAAGACCGCTGATTACAGCAGAGTGGTAAACAGTATTAACGATCTTTGCAGTGCTCACGTTTTTGTATTAACTAAATAAATAATTAAAATAATTAAAATAATCATAATATGAAAGACTGTCTATGTGCTTTTTAATCAGGTAATCTTTTGTTGCTAGAGCTAAAACTAACATTGCAACTAGTTTGGGTGAATCTTCTTTCTTTCCCATGTTTGGTGGTTTTATTCCTAGCAAACATTTTGCAAGGGCTGAATAAACTATAACACCAACAACAGGTACTGCATAATTAACCAGCGTTAAGCTCATTGTTTTAAAAGTATTATATATTAGTTTTATTGCTTTTAAAAAGGTTTTAAAAATGGATTGTGATGAGCTATTGAAGTGTGAGAAGCCAGCAGACCACTGCTATAAAGAAAAATTCCTCCACCATAAAGAAAGATTATACGCTCTAGCTGCGTGCAGAAAAACTGGACAGTATTTAGGCATTGAACTAAGTATTGAACAGATTCAGCAATTGTCTACTTCAGACGTTGAGAAGTATTACGCCAGATACGAAGCACTTCTAGGGTCAAAAATGGTTAGATCAGTGGGGCAGACAATGATTAGTTTATATGCTAAATTAGTAGGCAAGATGACAACGATTGATTCAGAAGAAGATTTAAAATATGACTTAACACAAGATCCGGTTTTAACCAAGTCGCTAGAGTCTCTTGCATGTGACATGTATTATAGATTTGGGACATTATTATGTCCATTCATCATGGGATTAATTACTTTTAATCATATTAATTTTAATCATATTTTTTAAAAAATGAACGACCAGGAGAAGACTGTAACACCACAGGAGAAGACTGTGACCCCACAAGAAAAGATTCTACAGGAGAAAGTCCCACAAGTGAGTGTCTCACAAGTGAGTAGTGTCCCACAAGTGAGTAATGTCACTAAGCCTGAAAATCCAGGACGCGTTGCGGCTGGTCAAAGACTAGCTGAATGGAACAGACTGCAAAAAGCAAACCAAGCAGCAAAACAAAAATTATTAGATAGTAATACAACATCGCCACCAGCACCACCACTGTCACCAACAACAGTAACACCACCATCGCAAACGCCATCGCAAACGCCATTGCATTCAAACTATAAGATGTATTATGTATTGGCTGTTGTTGCTGGTGGGGGGGGGGGGGGGGGGGGGTTGGCATACAAATGTCTAACACCATACTTAACAACAAAGTTACAACCGCCCACAAAAACATTAAAAGAACAACCAGCCTCTGAAAAAAAGTTCAACCTCCTGCTGCAGACCCATTTTTAATGAATTAGTTTTTAATGAATTAGTTTTTTTAAGTACAAGTTAAGTACAAGTTAAGTACAAGTTAAGTAAAAGTTAAGTCAGTTATAGCAAGTACTTTTAAGTGCAAGTTAAGTACAAGTTAAGTACAAGTTAAGTGCAAGTTAAGTGCAAAGTCATGTTAAGTACTGGTTAAGTTCTTAAGTTAAGTCCAAGTTTAAGTAGAAGTTAAGTTCTTAAGTTAAGTCAGTCAAGTACTTGCCAAGTTCTTAAGTCATGTTCTAGACCAGGTTATGTTCTAGACCAGGTAAAGTTCTTAAGTTCAGTTCTGAACCAAGTCAAGTTCTTCTACCCCAAGTAAATCTTTTAAAATACGTTCTTGAGCTTTTAAGTCAGTTTTCCAATGGCCTATAGCATATGAAAACTTGGGAGAGACGTTTGTTCCCTTGTTATTGTCAGAGGCTAGTGATTTCTTGTTAACAGTAGTTGTGTTTACTTGATGAAGAGTACAGCGTAGATTAACATTTGTATGATGAAATACTTTGTTTTCAAAGAGAGCCTGCTTGTAGTTGTCGTGAGTTATATTTTTTTTTACAACTTCTTTACCTACGCCCTTAGCTTTCTTCATTACAGAAGTCTGGCTAGCAACACTATACATCTTCGACCGTAGACCAACATATTCTTGTATAACTGTCCCGTTAAGTTCGTCTTTAAACTTTCCAATCACTTTCTTGTTTACAGTTGAATGTAAAGGGCTGTCTTTTGGGTAGTCACATGTGTCGTACCATCCATCAGCTCCTTTGGCTACCTCCGCTTCTAAGTCTTTGTAAAAGTCTTCTGTGGGGATGTCTAGAATAAAAGAGTCAGTGTCTGTGTAAAGGACTCTTGATTCTGGGTACAGCGGTTTTAAGTAGTCATACAAAAATTCTAGCATTAACAGCTTTGACAGCTCTAACACAGTAAACCCAATAAATACTGGTTTGTCCAACCTCACACACAGTTTCTTCATCATAATACCAACCAGGCTGCCGTTAAATTGTCTAAAGTCTAGGTAGTTAGGTTTAGAGACTAGTTTAATTGCTGCTTTTTCTTTTGTAGCCAATCTTACATCTTTACGCTTGTGTGGGTTTTCCATGGTCTTGCCAAAACAACTGTTGTTCATTAGTTTAAAAAAGTCTTTTTCTGAAGCGTCAGTAGCTTTAGTCCTCAGCTGAGTATTCTTCATGATGTATGGCCTCATGAAGGGTTTTTGTTCAAATTCTATTATTCTGTGAACGGCAGTAAGTTTTAGTCCGTGTCTTAAGTAAAACTGTAGCAGTCTGTAATGGCATACGTACTTAGTCTTGTGGCAAAGATTAGGCACAAGTTTAGGCGGTTCTGTGGGGGCCATTTTTAATCTTTCTGCAGCTAGGGGGTAATCGTTATGAAGGTCATGTAAGTGTTCTGGGTACAGCAAGTCTGCCTCTAAGATTAGTCCCTTTGGATGATCAGGTGTAATCTTTGACAATAGTCCTAACACCTGATTAACCTTATGAGGGCCTGTGTACATTTTAAAGTTTTTTAGTGGCAGTGTCTGGCTCATAGCCCACCCATACAGACTGTTAGCATCTAAATACATTAAATAGATGGTTTAGTTGGGTCATAGTCATCTAAATACTTATTGTTAGCTTTACAGTAAGGATGTGAGGCCATGCTAATGCCGCCCCTTAAACCATCTTCAATCATCTGAAGTGTGGCCAGATCAGATATTAAGTCAATCTCAATATTTGTAGACTTTAAGAAAGCGTCCCAAGAAAGACCAGGCGCAGAAATGTAATGTGATGAGTCTAGACCATAATGTTTCATGCATGTAGATCTGTAATTTTGAAAGACGTCTGCCAATAAACACACGTCAGCCATCAAGTATTGATCGTGATAATCACCCATTGTTTTGCAGTGTAATTCTTTCCAGGCTTTCTGTGCGTATTCATAGTCAGAGTCAGTTATGTCTTTGCCTGTAAGACGGCTGTAAAAGTCTTCCTTAAGTGGTAGCACTGGCTCATCAAACCTCTCCCATGAGTCCATGTATTCATAAGGGTAAACGCCTTTGCGTACTAAAGATGAGTCAAAATATTGTTCAGTTATTGGGAGGTCATGTAGCGATCCTGCTAATTTATCCAACTATAGGATAAAACTTTGTCTTAATTTGATTTCAAGAACTTTTCCTTCGCTCCAACCAGAACCGCAGAGGGCAGCCTCCTCAGAGGCATTTTTAAACTGTGTAAGTATGTTACCAGCCCACTCAGAATTAAAGTCGTAATTGCTGATTACTTCTTTCTGTTTAGTTGAAACCCAGACTTGCACGTTTTTATCATCAGGGGTTATATAATCAATCAGAATGGCCAACAACACTTTTACTGGTGCGTCAATTTGAAGAGACTCTGGGATTTTAGAGATAGCATGTGTTACACTTTCATGAACTTTTGTGGGGTTAATAATATTCATGTCTAATTCACTAAACATATTGTCTAATTGTTTGTTACTACCTTCCAACAGTATGTTGTTGGAGAGTTTTTCAAGTTGGTTTTGAACTGGCTTCATTTTTCTAAACCACAATATATACTAAATATGAAAAAAGTTTATGTAATATAAAAAATAGATGGATTCAGTGGGCATTTGTTGTTGTTTGTTGTTGTTCATTTAAATTTGTTGTTAGTCATAGAAATTGATCTGGATTAAAGTGAATAGTTACTCCTTCAGGGTCAGTAGAAACAGTCAGATTAGCATCTTCAGGAGCCATATTATCAACTAAAATGACAAACAACTTTATAAATGGTTGGGGCCAAGAATCTGGTATTTTACTGCTGGCGTGCTTTACGCTTTCCCGCACATTTATGCGCTCAGAAGGATCCATAATTAATTCTTCAAACATGCTCTTTAACTGTTCTCTATCAGCCCCCCACCCCCTCTCCGACTCCAAAATTCTATATATATTACTAAACTCTGTAACTACTTCGGGCTTCATTTTTTAAACCAGATTAAAAACAATTAAAAAAATTAAGTAATCTGTCCCTATTGTTTGTGCAAGAATCAGAAGAGAGAAAGGGTGAATAACGCAATCAATAGCAAGGCAGGTGCATAACACAATCAATACTGCAGAAGCTGGCCTGAGAGGGGTAACAATCAATACCGCGACGGAGGGCAGAAGGGCTAGAAAGCGTTACTGATTTTTGTGCCGCACTACTTCTCTCCTCCGCTTTAACCCCATCTATCTCCTGCAAGCTTAAACATCATTAATAAACTTAATAATTGTAATAATCTTTGAATAAGCTTTAAAGTAATTACCTCCCTTTAACTAAACACCAGCGTAATTACCTCCCTTTCTGAGTGATTGCCTCCCTTTCTGAGTGATTGTCTCCCTTTAGTTAAGAAAGATTTGATTAACAAAGGTTGTGTTTTTGTGTTTAATTCGCTAAAGCATTTCATATGAATACTGTAAAAAGCAGTGACTAAAAAGCAAAGTAAGATTCTGTTGTTGTTTAGCCTTTAAAAATATTCTACTTGAATAAAAAAACAATTTTAACAACACTTATGCACTAACACCATAGAATTCTGAAAGCTTTGAGTGTGCTGGGTTTATATATAACTGTTGAATTTATACTATTGAGAATGTGTGTGTGGTTTGTATGTATTGTTAACTGTAACAATAAGTCATTATACATTTTTAGCAACATCAAGTGCTCAAAACTAGGTCAAACGACCCTATGTGATCACTTCACCTACAAACAGTGCAGTAAACTGGGTCAAACGACCCTATGTGATCACTTGGCCTAGTTGATCAGGTGCTCAATTTTTTATGCCAGAGAGAGAATGTAAATATCTGTGTTCAAGAACACCCATTTCATTTTGCACACAAGCCCCACTTTAAAGTAATAATTCCTTCAATTTTTTTTTTTTTTTTTTTTTTTTGGGGGGGGGGTGCGTATTAATTTTTTTACAAGAAAGGTGTTGGTTTTTATAAAAAGTGGCAGAAAATGAAGAAAATTTTTTTTTAAAGAGAGGGTTGCGTGCAAAATAAAAATGGGTGGTCTTGAACACAGATATTTACATTCTCTTGAAGTCTGAAATAACATGCTAAACAACAACAGACTATCATAAACAGGGTCTAGTTAAAAGATCTATATATCATTTGAAGCATGCACAGTTTTGAATTAAAAGATAGACGTGTGCGCACGCAGGTGTGTGTTGTGTGTGTGTGTGTGTGTGTGTGTGTGTGTGTGTGTGTGTGTGCGTGTGGACGATAACGTATATTATTTACAAACTTCTGTAATAGTTATGTTTGCGGAATAAAAAAAAATCTGATTAAGTAGGAAAATAATCTATCATAAATTCCGTTTGCACATAGTTTTTTTTTTCAAATGTTAAGCATCTTTATTCAAAATATTTCTGAAAATAATGCATAAGGGGAAATACAGTGTAAAAATGTCATGAAAATAAACAACATACTGCTCATACTTACAACTTGAAATTTACATTCTCAGGGCAACATGTAGAAAAATAGATACTTAACTAGCGAAGAGAGAGAGAGAGAGAGAGAGAGAGAGAGAGAGAGAGAGAGAGAGAGTAGAGGAACAAGCCGATTGTATGATGAAGTTGACATACTTTGGTTTTTACAGGTTCTGCTGAGTTTCCACTGGGCTGTGTTGGGTGATATATTAATGGTTGTAGCGGGCTATGATCATATCAATAATAACACGATGTACAAGGTTATGATGCATTCATGATTTGATCCGGGTCCGGAAACACTGGTTTATATTGGAGCCCTCTAGAAATAAAAGCTTCATATACAAGTTTTCTTCCCCTGACCGATATACTATTCAGTATTATATCTATGTTTCAGCTTGTTGAGGAATGCTTGCAGTCTGAAGATTTTTGTTCTATTTTACACTGATATAGATTGTGTGTAGCAAATAATACAACGGAATAAAATACATGATCCATATGTATATCTTTGTCAATCCAATGGTGTGCTAATCGTTCACTTATCTGCACGTCAAATGCAGACAGATATTTTTCATTCATTCATCCACCAGCGTTTCCCAAAAAAACGTTGAGTGACCATACAGTGCCAAATCACATGTGTTGTGCCATCTTAACTAATTTACAGAAAATACACACATCACTGTTCCACATTAGTCCAAAGGATTTGTGTCTCATTCACAAATGTAACCATTTCAGTTTTACGTGAGAAGTTTTGCTAAGATACCAAAAACAGCTTTTCCAATCATTTTCAACATTCAGTTTTGTATCTCAGCTCGTACAGCATGTTGGACGAATATGATACTCTATAAATATGTATTAATATGATTCTAACCTTTACAAACTGACGTTAGCTTTTTATAACTGTATGCCAATTTAAACACTTGTCACCATTTTCAATTTCAATTTTTGTTTTTGGATATACTCACTGATAGCTGATTTAAAACCACAATAAGTAACAATTTATGTTTACCTTGTACTTTTGTTTCAATTGTTCATAAGAGATAAACTCTCCGTTTTCAAGCAAAAAAGAGCAATACAACGTATACCATTGCTGATGCATACTTTCCCAAAATAGCCTTCTTTCCAGCTTGTATTCTAGTATTATGAAATACTCGTTCTGCGAGAAGTTCACTAGAATTGTTACAGTAAACGTGCCGGAAAAGTGTTTGTAAGCATAAAATACCTCTGTCCAAAATATATTTGATTTACAAAAAGAAGAAAGCATCTCTGGTCGTTCTTATTCAATATTGTTTGAAAGTGAAAAGTTAAATGTTGCTAAATTTTTCCATTTGTAGGTTGTGGTTTGAATTTTCTGCAGCCAAGTTAATTGTAATGCAAAAGCAAACGTTTCAAATTCCTATAGTGCAAGACCACCGTTTTGTACTCTTTGATGTGCAGTAATTCTATCTGTCTTGTCTGGGGTTTTGTCCACACAAATTTGTTAACAGTAACTTTGTAAAGTCTGAAAAAAAATCTGGTGGATTAGGTTGCAAAAGCCATAAGTGGATGAGTTTTGATAAAATTTTAAAACTGCCACCCTGCCCAAAGGAGTTATTTGTCTTTTCACCCATATTGTGAACTGATTTTCACGTCTGCTAATTTTTCTGAATAGTTATGATCTGCGCAGTTTAGTAAATCGTTGGTAAACCAAATTCGAAGAATTTTTAACTTTCGTGGGTTTCACTCCATATCTAAGTGGTCCATGTAATGAACTGCATAGTTTGTACCAACTCCCCAACCAAATTGCGCCAATTTTCTTTTCCAGGATATATACAAGCCTGACATACGGCAAGACATTTCAAGTACTTTTATACATGTTTCAAATTTTGCCGCCTGCTAAAAGAATGTATGTGTCATCTGAGTGTTGAGAAAATTTATGTTCGGTGGTATTAATAATTATTCCACGTATGCTTACTTTTTCGCGAGTCATTTACGCTAGAATTTCTACACATAATAAGTATGAAACTGACTCACTGATTTCTCGGATGCGGGGCTGCATTGCAGACCTGAAGGACTGGATGACAACCAACAAACTACAACTAAACGACGACAAGACGGAACTCATGTTCGTGACAAAACAGCCTAACCATCCTTCTCTGCCTTCAACTGTCACTATCAATGACTGTGCTGTCTCTGTCTCCACCTCTGTCCGCAGTCTAGGGGTCATACTTGACCAATCCCTCTCCTTTGAGAAACAGGTTTCAAATATTTGCAAGATTGCCTATTTAGAACTAAGAAGAATCAGCTCTGTACTTCACCTTCTCTCTACAGATGCTGCAAAAACTCTCATTTGTGCATTTGTCTTATCTAGAATAGATTACTGCAACTCACTTTTGGCCGGCCTTCCAAAATACCTGATAGAAAGATTACAGCGAATCCAAAATCATGCAGCCCGAGTCGTCTGTAGAGCAAGAAAACATGCTCACATTTCGCCTCTCCTCCACTCTCTTCACTGGCTATCTGTCTCAAACCGTATCTCGTACAAAATCTCAACTCTCACTTTCTCTGCTCTCTTTGAAAATGGACCTTCTTATCTCTCAGATCTCCTTAAAATCTACACCCCCTCTCGACAACTACGCTCCTGTGCTGACGACCGCCTTCTGCGAATGACTCGCTTCAGGACTACTACTGGTGAAAGATCTTTCTCTTTTCAAGCTCCAGCGACATGGAACAGACTGCCAGACTGTCTCAGACATTCAGATTCTATCTCTTCTTTCAAGTCTAAACTTAAAACCCATCTATTTTCTCATAATTAGTCAATGCTGTGGGGAGAGGGGGGGGGGTTACAACCTAACTCATAGCCGTCTGGGCCTTTTCAAATGTAGCGTATGTGTATGTTCTCTATTATATGTATTTGTTGTATGATTGAACGTTATAGGATTAAGTTTTTGTAGTGATATTTGAAGAATAAGTGAATGTCACATTGGTAGGATTAGGATTTGTTAGTTATTGTAGTAATAGTATTTGTAGTTGGGTGTAAGGTGTATTATTGTATATGAGAAGGGTGAATGTAGTATGACTTTGTAAAGCGCTTAGAGAAATTCGTTTGATTAAGCGCTATATAAGAAATCATTATTATTATTATTATTATATGGCGATAGTGGGTCACCTTGTCTGTATCCTTAGTCTATCTTAGATCAGCTGGAAACTTGACCATTAACAAGGACACACGTTTTAACATTTTTGTGGAAGGTTTCCATCCATTTATAGAAGCCCACCTCAATGGCCTCAATACTAAACAAAATCCCAGCTACCTGAATCAAATGATTTCTCAATGTCAGTTTTGTAAAAGCCCTGGCAGGTTGTGTTCTTCTAAATAAGTGATTGAGTAATAAATGAACCCATAATTTTCCCCTATGTATCTATTCCTAATACAACATGTTTGGTCCTCATCAATGAGACCATGTAACACATTTTCAAACCGTTTGGCTAAACACGATGATCCTATTTCATATGTAGCCTTTAATTACTTTTTTTTAAAAGATTCTGTTGTAAGGGTTGGGCTGGCACTCGTAACATCCAAAGAAATTAGTACATTAAACATTGCCAAGGACACACACACACACACACACACACACACACACACACACACACACACACGCATGCGCGCGCATACACACACACACGCATGCGCGCGCATACACACACACACGCATGCGCGCATACACACACACACACACACACACACACATACACGCGCGCACGCACGCACACGTGCGCACACACACACACACACACAAAAGCGCGCACGCGCACGCGCGTACGCGCACGCATGCATGCACACCACACACACGCTCACAGACACACGCGCGTGCACGTATTTTAAGCATACACATATTCTTAATAAAAGATTTACTGCTTGGGCAGAAAGAGAGGAGAAAATTACAGAAGAACAAGCTGGATTTAGATCTGGACATAGCACAATAAACGACATATTTAAATTGTATGCCTTAGTTCAGAAATATCTGTTAAAAGAGACGAACCTGTATGTTGACTTTGTTGATTTCCAGAACGCTTTTGATTCTGTGAACGGAAATGTTTTGTGGAATGTTTTTAGGAAAAGTGGTGTGAATGGGAAGTTGTATGCAGCTCTGCAAAAAATGTATGATTCTGTTCTTGCATGTGTTCGCGAAAAAAGCATTTATTCTGATTATTTCAATTATCCACGTGGTGTAAAACAAGGATCTCTGCTCAGTCCCCAGTTATTTGCTTTCTGCATTAACGAGTTTGCAGTAGACATTTCAGAGAATGGAAAGCATGGGATTCAAATGTTACCAGGGGCTACTGAGCTATTTTAATGCTGTTTGCTGATGATGTTGTTCTCCTTGCAGATACACCTGTTGGTTTGCAGAAACAGTTGGACGCTTTGAAAAAGATATCTGATAGATTGCAACTGACTGTAGATTTAAGTAAAACTAATATCATGGTTTTTAGAAACGGGCGGCATTTAGCACAACATGAAAGATGGTTTTACAGCAGATCAGAAGTCAAAGTGACAAATAGTTACAAATATCTAGGGATGTTTTTCACTACGAAATTAAATTTAAATAGATGATGGCTGGAGACGTGTAGGAAAGGAAAGAGAGGGGTCATTGACATTTTAAGAACAATGAGAAGACTGAATTCAGTTGACAGGGTTTTGTTTTGGAAATTATTCGACACCCAGATATATCCAACCAATCCTGACATACGCATCTGAGGTGTGGGGTCTATTGGCCAACGCCCACATGGAAAAAGTTCACACTTATGCAATAAAGCGTGCTATGCGTGTACCGTTACCATGCCCGGCGCTCTACCGGTTAGCTATTCCGGCCCAAAATGTGTATTTCGGGTCTTCTTTAGCAATGCTCCACTCTGCTTCAGTCCTCTGCACGTGATTTTACTTGGCATTGCCTACCATCACTCCCCCCACCCTCTCCTCAAAAACAAACTGACATATTAGTATAGGAAGGAATGCAAGATTTATGTGCAGTAATATACATATGCATGTGCAAGAGAGACAGTTAAACGACAGTAAGGGTAGTGTGTGTGTGTGTGTGTGTGTGTGTGTGTGTGTGTGTGTGTGTGTGTGTGTGTGTGTGTTTTCTTGACATGCTGGATTCTCCCGTCTACAATCAAGTCAGTGTGTGGTGCTAACTTCTCCCACCTCTTCTATCTCTTAAAATCCAAATTGTGTCATGTTCTAATACCAAAATCAGATTTCATTGATACCTCTCAAGCCTGTTAATTTGACTTGTACATTTTTAGATAGAGTAGATACAGGACAGCGCTGCACAATCAATTTTCCTAATTGATTATGTTTTCATCTAAATAGTATTTACTTTAAAAGTCGACAGTCTGGGACTGGATTATTTGAAAAGACCTCTCTTTGTTTAAAAAAAACCCCTAAACTAACGTGTTATATATAAATATATATTAATCATTTCTATCCAGACTCATACCATGTATGCTGTTTATTATTTCTATCAAACCCATACCATATAGTACTAGTCATAATTAGTGATGGGTTCCCGTATACTATCACTGTAGTGTTTGGTGTTGGACCTTCTGTTTGTTTGTTAGCTTGTTTGCTTTAAGTGTTGTTGTTGCTATTGTTGTTGTTGTTGTTGGTGGTGGTGGTGGTGGTGGTGGTGGTGGTGGTGGTGGTGGTGTGTGTGTGTGTGTGTGTGTGTGTGTGTGTGTGTGTGTGTGTGTGTGTGTGTGTGTTTCTAATCTAGTCACCTAAAGTAACTCCCTCCCAAACTCACCCCTCCTTCATTTCCTACTCACCCCTACCCCTTTCCCGCCGCACCCTTGCCCCCCATCCCCCTAGTTTCTATTTTTTTCCCCACAAAAAAGAAGAAGAAAAAAAAGGATCCTGCATGGCGTCTCCAAGCTCAGTGCAGTTATTAAATGAAAAGGAATTTGGTTGTCTGAATGATCTCAAAGTTTCACAACTTAAAAGAATCTTAGTTGAAAATAATCTTCCTAAACATGGCAAGAAAAAGCATCTTATTAATAGAATAAAATCTAAGCTTGGTGAGGGAAAAAACAGTTGTCCTGAAGAAGAATGTGCTGTTGATACCTCTTTAAAAACAGCAAAATCGTCACAATCTTGCTCTGTTTTATCGCCAGATGTATCATGCGCAAATTCGTCCACATCATCATCCCCTGTCCCAGCAACTGTTGATGTGAACACATCTTCCACAAATCCCAACTTTTCTCCAAAGAAATCATTTTCTTTTCGCTTTCCAGTACTTCTGGAAGATACGAAGAAAGGATCTGCCACACTGAGTGGTCTGGGCATTTTGAGCAAAAAGCTTTGGGTCAACTCCATTGGACCCATAGCCGGTCAGAAACAGCTCTCCTCAGGCAGGTGGTTGATCGGTTGTACTTCCGCCGATCAACAAAATCGACTACAAAAAACAACCAATTTGTCAGGAATTTTAATAAAATGTTCTGTACCTGAGGTTTTCACCGAAGGTGTGGTAAAGCCAATTCCTCTTGACATCAGTCTTTCTGACATTAAGAAAGAACTGAGTCATGTTTCTTCTGTTAAAAGACTTCCCAATAAAGATGGAAGTGAATCAAGAGCCATAAAAATCACTTTCTCTACATCAACACTGCCAAAAGAAATATGTATTGGGTTCCAGTGTTTCTCTGTTGATCCTTTTGTACCACCTGTCTATCGTTGTACTAGGTGCAACAGACTGGGGCACACAAAGTCTGCGTGTCGGGCTAAGCCGACTTGTGGAAGATGTGGTCACAATGACCATGTCTTGGAATCGTGTACCAGGGCCAAACATTGTATAAACTGTTCTGGAGATCATTCAGCCTCTTACCTTGGATGCCCGGAATATAAATTACGTGTTTTGGCCGGTAAGCTAAAGTCTTCCAACCACATGCCATATTCTGAGGCTCTCAGACAAATCACAGTTCAAAAGAGCAAAGGAGAGGTAAAGGTGCAGGAATTAAAAGAAGACCCCAGGGTGCCGGGAAACGATAATTCAATTAAAGCTAATAACCACATCAAGTCTTATTCCTCGGTTCTGAGTCAAGGAATGATGAAGGCTAATCAACAAAACCCGCTGCCCACTTCTTTGGATTCTAGCCCCCCTTCAATCTGGGGCACACGTATTTTACCAACTCATACTAATAGTTCAAATCAAACTAGTATTGCTGTCACAAATCAGACAAGTATAGGACAGACATCAAAAATTTCGAAAACATCTGTGCCAACTTCTCTTAAAGAAAAGTCTGACTCTTCAAGTTCGTTCAAAAAACAATCTGTAAATTTTGATCTTGAAAAGATTTTAATGTATCTTGAAAATCTCTCAGTGAAATGTCTGACCATCCTAACAAAAATTTCTGATGTCATGACTTCGTCAATCATTGAATTGAAAACAATTCTGTCCAATGCCTGTCTGAACTCCAAATGAACGTACAAAGAGAAGTTCTGTCAAACGTTATCCGTTTTTGGTGTTCTCTGTTGCTGGTATTCTCAGTTATAGTCCTTTTCCTTACGAATAACATGATGTGTATGAGGCCTGAACAAGTCAAACCTACTGGTATTTGCTCGTTTCTACAATTGAATTGTAGAAGTAAGTGCAATTTTGTATATTTGGAAAAATTTTTGCAGAAGCGTTCTTTTGACGTAGTTGTGCTTCAGTCATTGAATTGCCACAAAAATGACTTACCCAAGTTAAACGGATTCTTCTACCCACCTGTTATAGATGAGGTAAAAGCCAACGTTAAAATAAAAGTTGCTACATATGTAGCTTGCAATCTTATGTATCAACCGTGCAAAACACCGTGTTCTTCAATAGATAAACGTTTATATTCTTGCTGTATAGAAATTAAGGTTGATGGTAAATATTTCAACATTTTGAACTGTTATTATCCGGATGGAGTGTCTAAAGGTGAAGCTGACTGGATAATGGATTTAGACTGCTCTAGACAATGGGTTATTCTTGGCGATTTTAATTCCCACCACGCTTTGTGGTCCGAAAATCCCAATAATATTGTTAACAACAACGAATACCTTGCCAGTACAATAATCAACGCCAACTTAACCATTTTAAATGACGGCTCTATAACAAGAATTGCTGATCGATCAGATCAGCGTTGCTCATCGATAGATTTGTCTTTAGTTTCCCCAGACATAAACCCTTTGTGTACTTGGCAGGTTCATCAAATACCGTTAGGCAGTGATCATCTCCCTATTGAAATCCAACTTCTAGTGAGCCCTGAAAAAACAATCTACAATTCTGAATGCACTAAATATAATGAAGATAAGGCTAATTGGGCGTTTTTCAATCACATTTTGACAGCAGGTTCGTCTTTTCTAAATTTCAATCAAAATACAGTGTTAGAGGAAGGTTTGGAAAAATGTTGTTATGAATTAAGAAAACTTATACTTAAGGCTGCAGATTCTGCAATCCCAAAAGTCAAATTAAAGAATCATCCAAAGAAAGCGTCAAACCCTTGGTGGAATATTGCGTGTGAAGTCGCCGTGGGTGCGAAAACTAAGGCCTTCAAAAGCTGGATGATAAGCCGTCATACGCAGCCTAAAAGTAGAGTGGAACAGTTACACGCTGAGTACAAAAAAGCTAACACCAATAGTAACAAAGTTGTTGCTTTTACAAAGCAGCAATATTACAAAAACTTAGTCATCAACTGTTCCAAACACCCAAACGATAGCGCTTTACTTTGGAAAGAAATTAGAAAATCTAAAGGTTCTTTTCATCTCCCAGATCCTGTTTTGATTGAAAACGATAAAATCTATAAACCAAACGAGGAGAAAGTTGAATTATTTGCTGACACTTTCGCAGCAATGAGTCAGACTGAACATCTGCCTAAAGAAGAGCAAGAACGAAGAAGAACTATTGAAAACGAAGGGAGAAACATTGAACCACATGACAATGACAACACGTTATATATTAATAAAAATCTAACAATGGAGGAGCTTCTGTACTCACTTCGCCGTCTAAAATCTGGTAAAATTGCAACAGGATTTGATCCCATTTCTTACAACATGATAAAGCATTTTCCACAATGCTTTTTGAAAAAATTATTAGAGTTCTTCCAATTATGCTGGAATTCTGGAAAGCTGCCAATGGCTTGGAAGAAAGCAACAGTTGTACCTATCCATAAACAAGGAAAATCAAAAAGAAAATCTTCTAATTTTCGACCCATTTCTTTGACTCCTCACATTGGAAAACTTTTTGAGAGGATAATGAAATTCAGATTAGAACATTTCCTTGAAAAGAATGGGATTTTGCCAATATTTCAAGCTGGTTTCAGAAAAGGGAGGGGTGTCACTGATCATGTTAGTCTTTTAGCTTCACACGTCAAAAAAGCCTTGGCTAAGCGACACTCTACTTTAGCCACGTTTTTTGATATTCATAGAGCGTACGATTCTGTTTGGCATTTCAAATTATTGTCCAAGGCTCATGAAATTGGGATTAAAGGTCGTTTCCACATGTTTTTACAATCATTTTTATCTGGAAGAACGCTACAAGTAAAACTAAATGGTGTGCTGTCAAGTACAAGATATGTTAACATGGGTGTCCCTCAAGGAAGTGTCATTTCTCCAATCCTCTTCTCATTGATGCTTTATGATCTTAATCAGATTGACACGAAAGGGGCAACTTTAGCTGCTTATGCAGATGATATTGCAATGTGGAAAAATGTAAATTGTAATTTTACAAAAAACAAAATCAAGCGTAATAAAATTGTTGAACAGTTTCAATTTGCGGTCAGTAAACTTGTTAATTATTTGAATTCAAACGGTTTTAACTTATCAACGGACAAATCGGTTTTTATTATATTTACAAAGAAAAATATCGATTTTGAAGGTAGGGACGCTGTAAAAGTACAAATAGGTGATTCTTTCATTTTCCCAAGTAAGCAAGTAAAATTTCTAGGCGTTATTTTTCACTATAAATTATTTTGGTGTAAACATATAAATCATCTCGTGGAAAAGGCAAGAAAGAAAATTGCGTTACTGCGAGTCCTAACTGGAATCCCTCTAATAAATTATGGATCTAATCTTATCCATGTCGCCTTAGGGACAGTTCGTTCGATTGTAAGTTATGGTCAAGAAGTATTTTTCACTGCACCAAAGACAGATTTACATAAGTTAACTAGTATTGATTCCTTAGCACTTAAAATTGCTTTGGGGCTTCCAAGATGGGCATCAATTGATATGACTTACAGAGAGGCAGGAGTTTTGCCTTTAAATGAACATAGGATGCTCTGTGCTTGTAGCTACTCAGCACGAGCAAGAACAGTCCCTAACTCAGTTACTTCTGAACTTGATGAAAGCACCTACGTTTCTAGAGAGATACGGAATAAAAAAGCATATACTTCATTGTCTGATTATGTATCTCCTCTTTTACATGCATGCAACTTTTCGCTTGACAACATTGTTAAAATGACCAAATACACATTCCCCCTTTGGTTGATGAAGCAAGCAGATTTTTTCTATTCCTATGGTAATATTACTAAAAATGAGAATCCACTTTTGCTTGCTTCTCTTGTTAAAGAATTGATTTACACTGAATACGAATCTTATCTGCATATTTTCACTGATGGTTCAGTTTCGTGTACTTCTGAGGTTGGTGCTGCTTTCGTGATACCTTCCCTTAACATTGAAAAAAGATTTCATATTACCAAAGGTTGTTCTATTTTCACTGCTGAGTTATTTGCTCTTATGAAAGCTATTAATTTCATTCTTGATGTGCAAGTCTTACCAGAAAGAATACTGATTTTGTCAGATTCCAAGTCTGCTTTAACGGCTTTACACCTTCAAAATACATCAAGTCGTCCTGATCTCGTCAGTGAAATTTTATTTTCAATTCACCAGTTAATGATGCGAGGTTCCAAAATAACATTATTATGGGTACCCGGTCACTGCGATCTTCGAGGGAATGAACTGGCTGATACCTGTGCAAAAGAGGCTTCAATGTGCAAATCGAATACAGTTTTATGTGATATTCCTTATTCGGTTCTTGAAATAAACAATATTCTGACAAAAGCACTCTGGGACCAGAGAAGAACACAGTACATTGAAGCTGCCATTCAGAAGAACAGATGGGATCTTTCTGCCCCCGGCAGTCATTGTATAAGTCCGCCAGGTTCTATTCCGAATCGAAATTTATTGCACAGAATACAGGTGGATTGTTGGTTTGGCAGGTTTTTAAAACCATCTCCTTTGTGTGTCTGTGGTCAAAACCTTAATGTATCTCATTTTTTACTTGAATGTTCATTAACAAAAGCGTATTTTCAATGTCTTCATGATAAAATTTTGTCTAAAAATCTACCTTTAACATTGCATAGTGTTTTTTGTCCCAACCCAGAAAATGGGTGGAGGCTAGCCAATTTGGCTGTAAATCTGATCAAGTCTCATCCACTTGGCAGATTTTTCTAACGGATTTTTTTTTTTTTTTTAAATGTTTGTTTCTTTTTTGGTTTAGTGGTCTGATGTACACGTAGAGCAAAGAATTTGTTACATGACATAGCTGTCCGACTCTCACGTGTACTAGGTCGCATTATTCCATTTACGAAACTTTTGCACAGGTTGTGCGCGCGCTAGAGAGAGAGAGAGAGAGAGAGGGGGGGGGGGGAAGAACTTCGTTTTGTTTATATGTGAGAGCATGTTGTGCGTACGTCTATACGTTTTTTGTGTGGATATGTTTTGAGTGTGTGTAGGGGAGGTGGCAGTTTGTGTGTATGTATGTGTGTGTGTGTGTGTGTGTGTGTGTGTGCGCGCGCGCGCGCGCGTGCGAGAGAGAGAGTTTTGGTTTTTATTTGTTTGTCTGTGAGTGAATATATGTGCGTGCTCGCATACACGTGAGTAGGGGGGAGGGGAAGCGTGGTTTTTGTGAGTGTGCGTGTGTGTGAGTGTGTGTCTGTGAGAGAGAGAGAGAGAGAGAGAGAGAGAGAGAGAGAGAGAGAGAGAGAGTGTGTGTGTGTGTGTGATTGGATGGTGTGTGTTTTTGTGTGCATGTGTTTGGGGGGGGGGGGGGGTCTTTCCTTTTTTTTTATGGTGTTCTGAGAGAGAGAGAGAGAGAGGAGAGAGAGAGAGAGAGAGAGAGAGAGAGAGAGAGAGAGAGAGAGAGAGAGATTGTTGATTTTCAGTACAGTTAAGATGTAATTTGCTTTATTGTTACAATTTCTGAATTTTTATTATGTTACTTAGAAATGTTAAATGTTTCCTTGTTAATTTTCCTTTATGATTTTTATGTCATTCAGATGTTATTTGTATTATTTTCGTTACCTCATTAATTCATTAAGGTTTTTCTTTTTAAAATGTCAGTACAACACTATGTTAATCTGACAGTAAATGGTTTCAGTCAGTCAGTCAGTGTGTGTGTGTGTGTGTGTGTGCACGCGCCTTGTGTGTGTGTGAGTGAGTGTGTGTGTGTGTGTGTGTGTGTGTGTGTGTGTGTGTGTGTGTGTGTGTGTGTGTGTGTGTGTGTGTGTTCGTTCGTTCGTTCTTTGTTTTTACGTCTTTTCACCATAAGTGATATTACACCAAAGTGTGCGTGAGTGAGTGCATTCTGTCTGTGAGTGTGTGAGAGTGTAAATGTGTGAGGTAATGTAAAACTGTGAACACTGCATTAACAGTAAAGAGGTAATGTTAAAGATACATATAACAAACAAAATGCAAAATACAGAAACGTGGGTGGGTTGATGTGTCCCTCACCACTAATCTACATTGGAAGAAAAAAAAATCTACAGGAATGACCTGATGGGTGTGTGAATTAGGGATTCAGCAATTTGTAGTAAAACCTTTGTATCATATAATAAATCTTCTATGTTTTCTTCCGAAACATTCTTTGCTGTGACTGAATCAGGTAGAAAACCTCGGAGACTTTTACAATGGAACAAAATGTGATTAAGTGTGATCTGTGCACCACACAGGCAATATACATTTTTGGAGAATTTTGTTTTTAAAGCGTTCATTTTTAGGCGGAAAAAAGGGAAGTTACAAGTCTAGAATAATTTTACGGTGCTTTTGACAACTTTCTTGATACAATTTCCAACGGAACTGCAGCTGTATTTTGTGTTAGAGTC
>CM065739.1:54629282-54631782 GCA_033310375.1 Conus canariensis
TGTGTGTGTGTCTGTGTGTGTGTGTGTGTGTGTGTGTGTGTGTGTGTGTGTGTGTAAGAGTTTATGTCTCGCATCATGCGAGTCTCAACACTCTAAAAGAACATGTTTCACTGTGAGTGATACATGACACGGAATGTACGACGGATGTGTCCCGGTGACCAAATACAGTATCACGTGTCAACGGCTACCCACACGGAATAACGTGACTCGGACATTAAAATGTGAGGGTGAAGACAATGGATCGTGGTGACCCACGCTGGAGTTTAATGCCAAGTTGCCCAGAATGTCTCTCAGCTTCATCAGTTCAAGGTCAAGTGAGCCGTTCTGGGTCAATTAACATTCTGCATCACTCGGGTCGACGTGACCCATTATGGTACATTTGACCTTGACTTAGATGTGGATCAATATGACTGTTCTGGGTCGCCAGACTTTAAACTACGATGTGGATCACCTCAGCCTGTCTTTATATCACTAGACCTTCATTTCTACTCGACCTTTTTCTTATGTTTAATGTCCGTCATCTTTGCTGGATCAAATAAACTGTGACAAATAAACTGAGAGTTAGTGTGACCTGTTCTGGGTCACGAACTTCATTACCCATGATGGGTCACTCGACCTTTAATTTCAGTATCAGATTATCCTATTCTCTATGAATACACACATGGGTGAACATTGACGTTTGAGGAACACAAACCTCGATTCCCAAACACACAATCCTCTTGCGAACCTGGATACAATCTCTTTTCAGAACTCAAAACTTCCATGAAATAAAAGGCACAGGCTTGCACAAATGCCGTGGTCTACAGCAATATTAACAACACCTTCCATTTTCATCGTAAAAGCTACCAGCTTGGTCGAGGTTTTACTCAGACATGCGCGGACTGTAAGCCAAGGGAAGCTAGTGTGTACAGAAGTTTTAGAGATAATGGATGATTTACCTCCCGTGTTCTTTTCTTCATCGGTTTGAAGTCAATCGGCGAACGGAGATGTAGATTATACAGGCATTCACATGCATCAAAAACAGATATATACGTATTTCCAGTACCATTGTTTGAAAAAAACAAAGAAAGAAAGAAATAGGCAGAATACAAATAAACACACACAACTGAAACGTCTTGATGCCTAATTCATACACAGTAAAACACAGACAGGTGTGTTTTTTAAAGTAAAAGAAAAGTGTCTTCTTCAGACGTCTTGAATAACAGACACAGCACATACATAGGCAAGCACACACACACACACACACACACACACACACACACACGGACATGTATGCACGCACGTACACATACAAAACACACGCGTGCGCGTGTGCGCGCAATCACTCGCGCGCACACACACACACACACACACACACACACACACACACACACACACACACACACACACACACACACAACGCACACTCTGTTTTACTTCTACATGAAATTATTAATAAATGTTGGATTGAAGGGAACATACCTTCCATATGGAGAGATTCAATTATTGTTCCTGTTTTAAAGAATGGAAAATCAATGAGAAACACAAATAGCTATCGACCTATAGCTCTTACACCTCATGTTTGTAAACTGATGGAGATAACTGTTCTAAACAGATTGACATACTATTGTGAAAAAACTGGCATTATCCCCGCAAACCAGGCTGGTTTTAGAAAGGGCAGGTCTACTATTGATCATCTCGTAAAGCTAACTACGCAAATTAAACACCAGTTTGCTAGAAGACAAAACGTTCTCGCCACATTTTTCGATATCAACAAGGCATTTGATCAAGTTTGGCATGATAGGTTTTTATATAAATTAAAAACTATAGGTCTCTCTGGTCATATTTATAAATTTGTTAAAACATTCATGACCAACAGAAGTATTCAGACAAGAATTGGTAATACTTATTCATCCAAAAGATTACTAGATATGGGTATCCCTCAAGGCTCTGTGATCGCTCCTCTTCTCTTTAATATTTTAACTAATGATTTACCTAAATACATTTTTAAAAACTTTAACTTAATTCAATATGCGGATGACATCTGCTTATGGCTGAACGCCACATTAAAAAAGAACACATCAAAAAATCTGTTAATTACATTAGAAGAATATATCAAAAAGAGTTAGACAACATTGTGAACTTCATGTCTGATAATGGCTTATGCCTGTCGGCTGAAAAATCCCGTATGATGTTGTTTGATGCAGGTGGGTCTGCTCACAATACTCCTAACTTCAAAGTACATAATACTACACTGAGCTACACTTCTGAGATTAAATTCCTTGGTATGCATCTTATGTCAAATCTTTCTTGGAATTTTCACTTGGAACATATAGTAAATCAAGCGAGAAAATCTCTTGATCTGCTCAAAGCTATAAGTAAACAAAGTTGGGGCCAGGAAACAAAAAGTTTAATACATCTTTCTTCTGCTTTAGTAAGATCCAAATTGTCATATGCACAAGAGGTCGTTTTTAGTGCTCCTAAGTACTTATTAAAAAAACTTCAATGTATAGACTCTAAG
>CM065739.1:54636782-54668726 GCA_033310375.1 Conus canariensis
GAATGTCAGAAATATTGTAAAGAATAATAATAATGTTAATGACAGTAGTAAATGTAACATTTGCAATAGTTATGAAGTTGTAACAAAAGGTATTCTGATTTTAAAAAAAAATAATGAAATGAAAATAAACATATACATATATATGGGGTTGGGATGGGGGTGGGGGGTGTTTCCGCATAGTACAAACACCCACACAACATATGCACAGGAGACAGAGAAGACAGAACAGAAGCTCTTGTAGAGGAAATAGTATATGAGATTAAAAGAAAACCAAATGGAGAAAATGGAGTGGACAAGTATCTGAATAAACAATAGACTGATGTGACAAATAGAGAGAGTGTAGTGAGAGGGGAAAGGAAGATAGCTGTAAGTTATGTGTGAGGTGAGTAGTGGGAGATACGGTAGCATGTGTGTGTTGGTGGAGGATATTGTGGGCTGAAATTGCAGTGGTGGATAGGTACACGCTACTTTTCGGTGTTGATGCTCTGAGGGTGGAGGGAAGAAGGGGATGGGTTTACATACTAACTGGGGGAGGGGAGGGGCAACATACACTTATGCACAACCTCTCTCTCTCTCTCTCTCTCTCTCTCTCTCTCTCTCTCTCTCTCTCTCTCTCTCTTAATAGATAAGTTATTGTATTTAAGTATTACTACTATTTTGATTCTACAATTAATGCTGGCAATGGGATTAGTGATAATAGGACATAACGATTATAAGTATACTGGTAAAAAGGATAATGATGGTAACAATAACAACACTGCCATCAGTATTGTAATGATGTAATGATGGTGATGATGATGATGATGACAGTAATGGTAATAACAATATGATGATGATAGTGATACAGTAATAATGGTTTTATGTAATATTGGTAATGATAATAATAGGTAGAAAGGAGTTGAAGTGCTCAATGAATAACAGCAGACAGTACTGTGGGATGATGATAATAATGATAGTAGCAATGATAAGTGCAGCAACACTAGCAAAAACAGCAGCGTCCAGAAAGGGAAGGAAACGATCAACGATAAACAAGCTACATTTCTATCGTGTGTGTGTGTGTGTGTGTGTGTGTGTGTGTGTGTGTGTGTGTGTGTGTGTGTGTGTGTGTGTGTGTGTTCCATTTGTAATGTCACCCCCACCCCCAACCACCGCCATCCCCATCAACACCACAACACAAAATCTCCACACCTAAGACCTACTGATGCGCTCTAAGCTGAACAAAATCTCCACACCTAAGACCTACTGGTGTGCTCTAAGCTGAACAAAATCTCCAAACCTAAGACCTACTGGTGTGCTCTAAGCTGAACAAAATCTCCACACCTAAGACCTACTGGTGTGCTCTAAGCTGAACAAAATCTCCACACCTCAGACCTACTGGTGTGCTCTAAGCTGAACAAAATCTCCACACCTAAGACCTACTGGTGCGCTCTAAGATGAACAAAATCTCCACACCTAAGCCACCAGGTACTTTCCCCTACTCAAAACCCAACTGCAAAATCTGCCCTCTCACCAAACCAGACACCAGCCTACATGGCCCCAAAGGCTCATTCACTATTAAACGCACTTTCTCCTGTCAGAGCCACAACATTGTGTACGCCATCCACTGCCAGCTGTGTGGTAAGATCTATGTAGGTGAGACATATTGTTATTATATGTATATATTTTCTAAATATATTTCTGCATCATGCTTTCATTATATAATTATCATCATCACTACCTTGACTCACACATCATCTCCCTTCTGACAGCCTCGTTTTCATTCAACGCGTATCTTGCTCTGAAGTGACTGAAGATAAGTGATTGCTCGATCATTTTCGTTGTCCTCATTGTTTTGTATCTTGCCTGAAGAAGACCTCGGAGGTCGAAACGTGTCGTGTTTTATTTTGTGAGGCGTTTGTCCACGATTTTTCTTGGCGGTTCGCTAACGTTTATTGAAGATTTACATATATTTACTTATTCATTTCTCTGGCTGTTCCCTCTGTCCGTGGTGGTCTCAGGAGATGTGGTGTAGCGTATATGGACTGGTGAGCACGCACTGATGTGCATTTGAAATCTATGAAATTGTTGTAGTGTGTTGTCGACCAGAGGTTGCGAAAGTTTTGATCCATTTCAAACAACGCCGGTTTGTACTACAGATATCTTGGCAGCATGTGTGCGGGGCTGGGGTGGGTGGGTGCGGATGTGTGCGTGCGTTTCTCCCATGATCGATTGAGCGGCCGGACAATCGGTTGGCGTCGAGACAGAGTGAAACATCTGGACGTGAAGAGTAAGTATTGCTAGTAAACAGCGCTCTTTCGGCATGTTCTGTGGTGCGTGTGTTACTGCATGCGTACGTGCGTGCGTGTGTGTGTGTGTGTGTGTGTGTGTGTGTGTGTGTGTGTGTGTGTGTGTGTGTGTGCGTGCGTGCGTGCGTGCGTGCGTGCGTGCGTGCGTGTATGTGTGTGTGTGTGCGTGTGTGTATGTGTATGTGTGTGTGTTCATGTGTGCGCACGTGCGTACATGCGTGCGCACGTGTACTCCTTTACTTGCTGAGCACATGACTTTAAACGTTTATAAGACGCTAAAAGGTTATAGTGAATAGCTATGCCACATTGTCTTACATAACTTTTGAGAAAAAAAAACTGGATACAACTCAAATACGTCATAACATCCGTCCTTAGATTCTACTGTTCTTGGACTTCTTGAAATGATTGGAGAAATCTATTTGGACGCGAGGAATCTATAATACACGCATATACCTTTCTCAAACTATTTCCGTGCTGAAGCATGCCCTCCTGTTTTGTTTTCTTTTTGTTTTTGCTTTTCTTTATATGAGAATATTTGTCCCACCAAAATCTCCTCTGCATCTGCAGAACAAACTTTCACCACAAAAGATAGAGACTCTCAGAACATCTGCCTCAAACCGATTAGCATCTCTCGAAAAAAGGGCAAGTTTGATCCTGACTGATCAATAATCATTACGTTTGGATATGCACTTGCTGTTATAGTTTTCCATGTATTGCTACCAGTCTTGTTTTTGTCATTCCAAATAACTTTAAGGGCATTAATGTGTTGATTGATGTCTTGTAGCCCAACCTTCCATTTTGCAGTACTTTTACTACTGTTTTTTCCCTACTAAATCGATCTTTTTCTAATCCAAACTATCTCAAATATCACATTTTGAATCACGTTTATTACGTTGCCTGGAGGAATCGTAGTCCATAAGACTGTGAGCTTTGATTATGAAATTGATTTACTAACTCTACTGAGAAGCGTGATTAGTCGTTTTGTACAGTGTTTCTAGCTCAATGATTTTTTTCTAGAAGGTTAGTTAATTTCTTTACAGTTTGTGAGCCTGATTTTACGAATTTAACTTCTGATGGATTTCAGTACATAAGCAAATGAGGCGTGAATCTTGCAACCGAACTTCGTTTACATTCCATTCAAAGGGCACGTGTCTTCCCTGCAAATAGGGAAAAATACCTTTATTCTTATCAAATCGTTCAGTTGTTACTATTCAGTATTCCAAGGAAGTTTTATCAATTAGGAAACATTTCCGTGTTACAGGCAGACTGTGAGATCATGTGTTTCGTATATTCTGTTTTGAAACCATTAATATTTTCGTTCTGGCGTATCAGTGAAATTAGAATTTCCGCACACAGGTTAAAAATGGAATGTGAAACAGGATTATCTTGCCTACATCCCTTTTGAATAGGAAATCATGACGACAAGCTATCACATCAGCCAATTCTCTTTTTTTTATAAATGTACTCATCATTCAACAGGTAAGGTGAGATAATATTGCTTATAGCCCAGCCGACCGCAAAGGGCCATATCAGGGCTCTCACAACATTGAAGTCAACTCACAAGTCATTCCATCACACAGTCCTTCAAAATACACCTTCAAAAAATACACCGGAATTTTTGTTAAAAACCTTTCTACTGTAATATCTCGGATCAGATGAAAATGTTAATCTACCTCAAAAATTCACAGATCACATCAGGCGGAACATCTCTGAACAAGATTTTCATGGAGTCTGCTGTAAAATGTTTATGTGTCACATCATGCAAGTCCCAAAACTTTAAAAGAATATGTTTCATTGTGAATGGCACATGACATGGAATGCACCACGGAATTTCTTCATTCTTTGAAACGTACTAAGGACTCAAAAACGAAAGGCCAGTGTGTAGCCGGCATAAAACCGTTTCTTCTTTGCGACCACCAGAGGTAGATCAACCATCAATCAACAAATATTCAGTCCGAATCCAAAGGTATGTAAAACTTTACATATTCAGTTCCAATCCACTGTGTCAAATGCCTTTTCAAAATCAAATCAGAGCAGTATGCCAGGCAACTTTGCTGTGTTAGGTAATTAATTGTATTATACTGCAGCCTAGTTGTTATCTCCAATGACTCGAGTAGCCATAAATCCACTTTGATTTTTATTAGTTAACTTTGGAACAACCTGTTTCAGCCGATTTGTTGTGCATGCAGATCTTATTTTACAGGCTACATGAAGAAAGGATACTGGTGTCCAATTTTCATCTCTTAATTTATCGGCGTGCGGTACACAGACAATGTATCTTCCTTTTCAGTATCGTGTAAGTCCTTTTTTCAACTGCGTTCTGAATTTCCATCCATCACAAGAATTTTTACTGATGGCTCCAAATCTGAGGAGAGGGTTGCCTCTGCCGTGTTTTGCATAACAGGTCCTCCTTAGAGATGTTTTAAACACATTCCCACTGACAGCTTCGTCTATACTGCTGAACTGACAGCCTTGGTCCCGGCTCTTGAAATGGTCTCTAAATCAAAACAAAGATTTTTTCATCTTTGTCGGACTCCCTTTCTGCTTTGGAGGCCAATGCCGGCCGTAACCTCAAACATCCTCAACTGCTGAAATCGTTTGAACTATACATCTGTCGGAAATCTGATGGATACGACATAGTTTTCGCCTGGGTACCAGGCCATGCTGCCATTCATGGCAATGAGGTGGTTGATCAACTTGTCAAGAGTGCCACACAGAAAGAGTTGAGCAGACTGTCTATCCCTCACACCGGCCTAAAACCCAAAGTTCAGGTTCATGTGGAAGAGCTCTGGCGAGAGCAACGGAACTTTCAGACGGATGACTAACTGTTCCTGATCTGTCCAAACCTGAAAAAGGTTTTACCATGTTACAGGGGCGGCCATGAAGACGAAACAGACTTGTGCCGTTTACACCCATTCTTATCTTTTAAAAGAAACTCCGTGGTGCATTCGATGTCATGTACTACTCACAGTGAAACATGTTCTTTCAGAATGTCGTGACTTGCATGATGTGACATTAAAACTGTACAGCAGACTCCAAGAAAACCTTGTGCAGAGGTGTCCCACCTGATGTAATTTTTATTTTCTGAAAGAGATCAGCATACTACATCTTATCTGAGATTTCACAGAGGAAAGATTTTTAACGAAATTTCTGGTGTGCTTATGATGATGATGGTGAAGATGAGGATGATGATATTCGTCATTATCATCATCATTGTCATCATCATCATCACTACCATCACCACGACCACCACCAACACCACCACCACCATCACCATCGCCATCATCATCGTCATCGTCATCGTCGCCGTCATCATCGTCATTATTATGATCATCATCAGCGTGACAATGATAATAACAAGGGTAAAAGGTGTGGTCCGTTTGACACTTGTTAAGATTAGCAGCTGGTTAACTGACTAAAAATGAAAGCATACATAGGTATACCCATGAACATAACACATGAATGAATTATAAGTCACTGCTGAATTAACTAGACTCACTCTAGGAAAATATCATTTGTAAGCTCACGCTGAGAAAATATTGTTTGATTGGAAGAATAATGAGCCTACTAAAAAGTGGTAGAGAACTGAAGTTACATCAGTATCAGACACACACGTACAGGCCGGCAACATTCAGAGCAGACTCGGAATTCACAGGGGGAGAAACTTTAAATGGCATCCAGAGAACCACTATTGAGGGCTGAGCTCATAACTTCATCATCCATCGTCGTATCCTTGCTATAATTCCTAGTTAGCTGCATGTTCGTGGAGTAAGCCTAGTCTGATTCACTCATTACCATTCCCCTGTTGCCTCTGGACGAAATCACCCGAGATCTCAAGAATAAATCATGTGAGATTTTGGAGCAGGTTAAATATAAAGGCCACTTTTATAAACAAGAAATAAACGTGACAATGTATAAGTAGACAATACATTTTACGACTGAACAGAAAGCAGTGTTCTAGTATCAACTGTATTTTCTTCAACACAACAGCAAATATAACACTCCATTTTATGATGAAAAAGTCATATCTTCACACATCTGTCTAGAATCATTCGTCCGAGAGTTAGGCGAGAACTCCACTGATGAGAATTAGCAGAAGTATGTTCATTTGACCAGACGCTTTTCAGACCCGGTGTTCTTGTCCACTCTTTGTTTTGGTTTATTGTCTGCTCATCATTTGTCAAAGTATTGTTTGGTCCTCCAACCTTTTTTCCCGACAATTTTTTTTTCTGTCACGCGCCACGTGGAAAAAATTTTAGAAAGGGGTAAAAATGTGTGAACTTTGGTACTTGCTTCTCATTTGGTCGGTTTTTGTATTTGAGCATTGATTTGTGTTCTTGGGGAAAAAAGAGATTGCATGCAAGTCTTATGTTCTATTACCGATGGACGTTCTCATGTGAACTTTTAGAATTTTAGTGTTTGATACAGAGCGTCTGGGTTTATTAATGTGCTAATGTCTGGTGAACTGAAACTTTTATTCTATTTGTTACAACAAAGAAAATGAGAATGGCAGAAAGAGAGAGAGAAAGACAGACAGACAGATCAGACAGACAGACAGAGAGAAAGAAGAAAGAAGGAAGGAAGGAAGACGGCAACAAAGAAAAAAATTCGTAGCTTGTAAAAGCTAACGAAATCAAAGAAATAGATGCACTATTGTACAGCAAATGTGAAACCTGTCTCAAACTAACCTTGTTTGCAGTCTGAAATATCACCATTTTACGTAAACGAGAATGGCACTTGCAAGGACGACCATTTTCCCGAAAGGTGAGACTCCTGTCTAGACCGATATTTCATGTTTATCTGTCTGTCAGCCTGCCTGTGTGTCTGGCTGCTTGCCTGCTTCTCAGTTTGTTTGTCTTCCAATCACTTGCCTACTGGTCTCTTTTCCTGTCCAGCTGTTTCCTTGCCCCTTTGCTTTAGTTTCTGTCCGCTTTGTTTCCCCCTTTGTGTATCTTTGTCACACTGCTTGAACATCTGTGCATACCTGCCTATTGGCAGAAGCTTTAAAGTGTGCTGGAAAGCCAGTGTTCAGAGACCCTACCTCTCCTTCATGCAAATGTCACAATCCTTAACTACCAATCGTAAACAGCGCTGGCAGGATCAAGGTCATGACTCTTGAATGCCCCTCAGATATCGATATTTTCTTTGCTGCTGTTGCTTTCGTTGTTGCTGCTGCTGCTGTTGCTGTCTGGACACGAACCTGCATCCGTAGGATGATCAGAGGCCTCAGGATTCAGTCGCCTAATAGCAGATGTCTCGCCCACTTAGCCACTGGACACTTTCAGTTGGGAATCTAAGTCGTTTGACGCCGGCTTTCCTTTTTTTTTTTTTTTTTGACCAAGTCCAGGTGGAACCTTTCTCAGCATTTGCCATTGCCTCTAGGACCTTGATCCTTTCCTTCCCATTAATCGACAGCTGTATCATGACGTCATTTCCAGATGTGCTACAGCCACCTTGCTCCGAGACTCTACGGCGAGGACTTTGGCTCGGAACTCACATCCCCTTCAAACTGATAACCAGACAAGCATAGTAGTCAGTCTTGTTGATATGTGCTTCCTCCATCCTGTTTTAACACTGCACAATCGGTTCAGTTAGAATTATTTTGTTTTCATGAACCTGAGTGGAGCACTACTCTATCAGGTCTCAAGCAACTTTAGCTGATAATTTGGGGGGCGTTTTCTTCCAATCTAGAAAGTCTGCTGTGCGCGAACTCCAAGCCCCACCCCCTTCCCGCTTCCAAACTTCAAATGACACAGCTGTTGTGGCCCATGGTTGACAGGCTCTGGCCGTGCAGAACATGGTTTTTAGAGCTTGTGGTCGTGGTGCGTTGGGTTATATTCAGATCTTAGATGATTCTCATCCTATGTGGAGCTGCATGTCATATTTCAATCCAGTTGAGACGTCTTTGGAGTGAGCTTTTCTCACGTAGTCCTTGCTTCTGTTGGTTTTAGCTGGACTAGCTGCTAGATTCTCCCGGTACCCTCTTCTCCCTTTACTTACAGTTTGCACTTCAATAAATCACCGTTTTCTTTTGTTTTTACTGTGTTATCTTGTGTGCCAGTTCAGAGGCATTGCTCCCATGATGGCTAATCCGACTCCCTGTTCATAGCCAGTTCCTGACACCACAGCCCCAAACTAGCACTAGTCATGGAGCGGTCAGTATCAAGTCATCATGGGTCAGCTCACCAGAGGAAACACTGCAGGGTTGTCGGAATCACTTCGGTTGTATTCAGTATTCTAATCTAATACACATACAGGACGTCATCCCCATCACTCTCAGACGATTTGACAGTCACATGTTTCAGCGCCTCTGCCTGACTTCTCACTGAAGGAACGTTTTGTTCAAACGCTTAACCCTGCCTTCCTTTGTTGTTTCAGCGTTCTTTGTCACCTCCGTGTTCGCACTGGGCCTGATCCTTGGAGTCATGAACGTCTGGAAGTGGAACCCACAATTTTACAACCAACAGATGGTGCCATTTCGTATGTATGATTCTATTTGTTGAATGAGTACAAAGAGTCGCTTCAGTGAAAACCGTTTCTGATACTGTTGCCCTTAAATGGTCCAGGAAGTAGTATATTGAATCAGTTTTAGATGGATGTTAGGGATATCTTTGGGGGATACCATTATTCAGCAGCTATAAAGCATTACGGACCTGTTAGGAAATCGACCCATCAATATCTGGCCAAAAAGATTGTGGAAACTGTTCCATTAATTTGTCAATAAAAACCCAATGCTGGTGTAACCCCCTGTAATGTATCAAACAACATGGTCCATTATTCAAATAGAACTGAAGATAATGGTCTTAAAACTTTTGAAAATCAATCCGAAACAGAAATTGACACTGAAGTCTTATGCCATCTGTAGATCATGGGCTTGAAAATGATTCAGGCGGAACCTGCTGTTACTGTTGTCTTTGAACATATTGACAAGAAGAAAATCAATTGGTCCAGATATCAAACACAATTTTTAAAAAATTAGAAAGGGGCTATATATTAGCTCTGCCTTCCTAGATGTTTTGCAGGTATTTAGGTGAAGATGACTTCAGCTGCATGGAAATTATTGCTTCTCTGAAAGTCAAGAAGACACCAGTAGAATTTTGCAGTAATCATTGTATAATTAGAAACTTAAGTGAGCACATACCCGTATAGCTGAAGTTTGGAGTTGAATTCTCCGACTGTAGTTTTGGCTGAACAGCAATGGAGGAACGTACACGAAAAAGATGCGCATGGCAGGACAGACATATTTTGCTGTTCAAGCCCATTACAAAGGCCATGCTTCATGTCGTCTTTATCTAATCACTTGACTGAATCAAGTTGATAAGCTGATTAAGCTGATTACGTTTGCAGAAACAACAACAACAACAATAACAGTGGGAGGGTGAGGTTTTAGGCAAGGCTATGTTCATCCTTCCCGAAACTTCTGTTGTAGAATCGTGTAAAAAATTTCCAGTTTCCAGGGTAAGCTCTATCAATTTTGTTTTCTAATTTCATTTCCAATAGTATGCCACAAATTTGCGCCCATTCAAGGATGCAAGGGAGGTCAATAGATGTCCAACAGTCTGAGAGGAAGCTCTGCTGTTTGATAACCCAAGCATTGTCAGCAGCTAGGTATTGTGCAGAACATCTTTAACTTGGATCTTCTAAGAGATGCAATCTCCCACTGCTTGACCAAACAATATTATACTGAACAATTTAGTAGTGGGAGAAAACAAGTGCACACTAACAATTCTTCCGTCAGTACATGATGGCTTGGCGAAGATTTAATACTGATATGAAGTTCTGTGGCGTTAATATGAAGTTAGTGACGTTGGTTGCGTGACTTTGGTATGACGTTGTGTGACAATAACATTAAGTCAAATGGCATAGATATGGTGTTGTGTTGCCTTTTGGTATAAAGTTGTGTGGCATTGGTAAGAAAATATGTGGTATTTACATGAAAATTTGCAGCATTAGTACAGGACTGTGTGCCATTTTACAAGTTGTTTGGCCCAAGTATAAAATCTTGTCTTCTTAGTACGAAACTGTTTGGCATTCGTATGATGTTTTGTGGCATTGGTATGATCTGATCGTTTATGGCATTGGTATAATGTTTTCTGGCGTTGGTATGAAGCTGTGTGGCAATTGCATGAACTTTCGTGACATTGGTATGAAATTGTACGCCGTTTTTTAGAAATGTGAAGTTGTGTGTTCTTAACATGAAGCCATTTGGCATTAATGTGAAGCTCGTGTGAAGTTGTGTGGCTTTGGTATGAAATTATGTGGCACTGATATGGAAATCTGTGGCATTGGTATGAAATTGTATGCCATTTTTTAGAAATGTGACATTATGTGTTCTTAACATGAAGCTATTTGGCATTAATGTGAAGCTCGTATGAAGTTGTGTGGCACTGGTATGTAATCATGTGGCACCGACACGAAAATGTGTGGCATTGGTATGAAATTATGTGGCACTGATATGAAAATGTGTGGCATTGGTATGTAATCATGTGGCACTGATATGAAAATGTGTGGCATTGGTATGTAATCATGTGGCACTGATATGAAAATGTGTGGCATTGGTATGTAATCATGTGGCACTGATATGAAAATGTGTGGCATTGGTATGTAATCATGTGGCACTGATATGAAAATGTGTGGCATTGGTATGTAATCATGTGGCACTGATATGAAAATGTGTGGCATTGGTATGTAATCATGTGGCACTGATATGAAAATGTGTGGCATTGGTATGTATTCATGTGGCACTGATATGAAAATGTGTGGCATTGGTATGTAATCATGTGGCACTGATATGAAAATGTGTGGCATTGGTATGTAATCATGTGGCACTGATATGAAAATGTGTGGCATTGGTATGAAATTATGTGGCACTGATATGAAAATGTGTGGCATTGGTATGTAATCATGTGGCACTGATATGAAAATGTGTGGCATTGGTATGTAATCATGTGGCACTGATATGAAAATGTGCGGCATTGGTATGAAATTATGTGGCACTGATATGAAAATGTCTGGCTTTGGTATGAAATTATGTGGCACTGATATGAAAATGTGTGGCATTGGTATGAAATTATGTGGCACTGATATGAAAATGTGTGGCATTGGTATGAAATTATGTGGCACTGATATGAAAATGTGTGGCATTGGTATGAAACTGTGTGGCATACACACGAAATTTTGTGGCGTTAGAATGAAACTACAGGTCACTGAATTAAATTCTGTGGCAAGGGTATGGGGTTTTGTGTTCTAAGTTTGGAGCGATCAGGCTTTGGTATAGGGTTGTGTGGCATTGTTATGATGCGAGCATATGTCATTGTACTGATTTGAAATGTGATGGTCATGATGTTCGCTCCACAGCGAGAGCTCGGCCTTCAACTGATTACTTCACGGGACAGCAGGAGAACCAGGTGGAAAAGGAAGAGACAGTGCTGGCAGAACTGCTGCAAATTTTACAGCACAGATTTCAAAGTAAGTCACACTCTCAAGCGATCCCCTTCTTTCTCCTGCCTCACTTCTGCACTCCTCCCTCCCTCCCTCCCTCCCCCCCCTCTCTCTCTCTCTCTCTCTGTCATAATAGCGCACGTGCATGCGCGCGCGCGCGCGTGTGTGTGTGTGTGTGTGTGTAAGAGAGAGAGAGAGAGAGGAAGAGAGAGAAAGAGAGAGTCCATCTCTCTCTCTCCAAATAATCAGTTTGAGCAGATTTAAACCAAGTAGATTGTGTGTGTGTGTGTGTGTGTGTGCGTGTGTGTGCGTGTGTGTGTGTGTGTGTGTGTGTGTGTGTGCGTGTGTGTGCGTGTGTGTGTGTGTGTGTGTGTGTGTGTGTGTGTGTGTGTGTGTGTGAGCGTGTGTGTATGTGTTGATGATGGCGTTCCACTTTGCTTTTCCAGATTACACTGGACCTAAAATCGATTGGAGAAGGGACATATGCCGTGCAAGCGGCAAGGGCAGTAAGTTGCGGAGCCAGTTTTTATCCATTCTTTCTTCACGCTCATCCCCGCTCCAGATCATGCCGAGCGGACCCCCACAGAAATTGCCCTTCTAAGCCCTCTAAGCCGTAGTTTGCGTGGTTCGTAGACAGGACTCATACAGTGCTCCAGCGATTTTCGTCCTGCTTGCTCTCTGAGGCGGCCTCACGTGGCACAGGACCATCGCCACTCGAGCTCGAAGAAGGCTGCCTGATAGCCCTGAAGACAGGCCTTTTTTTCTTTTTTTTTTTTGGGGGGGGAGGGGGAGGGGCAAGAAAAGCAACCCCCACTGTCGTCCGACAAACACCGTGAAGTGAGCCGGAGTTCACATGGAACCAGACCTGACAGAGCAACAGATGATGGCCCCCATCCAGAACCAGACACAACACCACTGGCAACGACAACGACTGCCACTAAAAATGCAGACTTTGGTCTGTGGCCAATACGGTGTACAACGCACATTTTAACTGACAGGCAACTGAAGCAAGCCATATAAGCACAATCCAATAAATTTCATCCTATGGTCATTGTCCCATCTGTGACAATAGTAGAAAGGTGTCTGGCTAATGAAGACTGAAAACGTGACAGACATTAACTTTGTGAAGAATTGCAGACAGACATTAACTTTGTGAAGAATTGCAGACAGCATGCTAGGCTGTTGGGGAGAAAAAGCAGTAAATTTAAACAAGATCGCTTGTCACAACAATCACACACACACACACACACACACACACACACACACACACACACACACACACAGGAGACGTATCAACTTAGGATAATATTGTTGTTTTTGTTTGTTTTTTTTTGTTTGTTTTTTTTCTCAGGAATGTTAAATTCATCATTTTCCCTCTTTTCAGTTTCGAACCTTTTTTTCTTCTTTCTGTTTGTCTTTGTTGTGGGGCCTACATTCTGTTACTTCTGCACCACCTTCTCCTTTCGTATGCGTGTTATTTCTTTTCGCAAAGAACTTGAAACGTGAAAATAACCACACAAATGATACGCCACTTCTTCCATAGCAAAGCAGTCTCGTCTTCTATGTTAATCGCAAACATTTTTTTTTCACACACGTGTGTGAGTTTTTACGTTGACTGCAATTATCGAACAGTGTGATATTTGATATCCTGTTCAGCTGCTGTTAAATTATAAGCCCGGTGTGTGTGTGTGTGTGTGTGTGTGTGTGTGTGTGGTGTGTGTGTGTGTGCGCACGCGCGCCCCTGTGTGTGTGTGTGTGTGTGTGTGTGTGTGTGTGTGTGTGTGTGTGTGTGTGTGTGATGATAGGTACTTTTCATAACTGTAACTTGTACTTGGTCTATGAAATGCGAGACTAGCTCGGCAGGCTTTGAGCCCTTCTTGACAAAAGAGAATGCTGTGTTTCAGTCGGACCCTGTTACAACACGACATGTCCACGGCAGTTCCCCTCCTCCCTCAAAGACAGGCTGCAGCAGATGCTGTCCGCACGTGCCACCATTCCTGCACAATACCTCCACGCTCTGGCGTCAGCAGCCCGGCCCGTGAAGTCACACAAGTACATTTTCGTCACAGGCGCGTCATCTAATCACTACAAGGAAATGCAGGGGCTTCTGGACAACGTGTTCAAGTACTTGTTTCCCCGCATGAAGGGCGACGATTACGCAGTCGTGGTCTACAACTTGGGTCTCACGCCACAAAAGAAGAAACTGGTGAGACAATATGTCCAACTCCTTTTCTCGGTTTCAATGACCGATGCAAATCGTGGATTAGTTTTGATATGAAAGAATATTCCAGTAACAAAAAGAGAAACATGGTAGGAGCAACAACAGTCGATTACAGCTCTCTCTCTCTCTCTCTCTCTGTGTATGTGTGTGTGTGTGTGTGTGTGTGTGTGTGTGTGTGACTTCCCTTGTCTGGCTGCCAACAAGTCAAATTCTCACAGCTCTGCCAAGTTTTGTCTGTCTGAACAAGAAAACTTCCAAAATGCTCATTGAAGGTCTTCCACTAAATTTAGAACATAATTATTCTGAACACCGTTGTGCGTAATATGACGTTATCGTCTTTTAAAACTGATGGCAGAGAAAATCAGACTATTGTTGTTCTTCCATTAAAAACGACCCGTCCAGTCTGTTCCTGCCAACCCCGCCCTGTCTGTCACACAACAGCGACAGAAGTGAAAACATCAACAGAGCTGCCTGTGCTGACATCTTTCAGCTTTCTGACCACTACCACCCCCCTCAAATGTATCTTCGCCTGCATCAACTACACCGTCTGGCAATGTGACACACATCAACATGGCTCAGTGTGATAGAGACAGCGAGTCAGTAACTATTTTTCCCAAGTTAGAATTTCAAAATGGCATTGATTTAGATAAACAAAGCATTGATGAAGATTATGTTGAAGATGTTTCTGATGCAGTATGTGAAGACAAACCACCAGTAATTACAACACAGATTTCAACACAACACGAAAATGAAGCCTTTGTTGCAGATGCAAACCTGTCTATGATAAACAGTAGTTGTGATGTACTTGTGATTGTAGGGATTCCTCTGATTTCAGTAAGTCAACAACAGCCCATACAGACAACATTACAATAGGAGACATCATGACATGTTTGGAAGAAACAACAAGGAAGATGGATGACCCTTGTGTGCCCTGAAAGAAGAACTGAGAGGCGCTGCGACACGCAACACAGAGGGCGAAAACCGAAATCTTGGCGGACCACCGTGACTCCTGCACAGTCGCATCACTATTGTTTCTAAACGTTTTGATAATCTGACTTATGTTCGATGTTGTTAACTGAAATCTCTGTTGTTCTGTGATCTGGATTCCTCGTCACGATGAACGTTTCCTGTTATGTATTGATTAGAGTTCTTTTTCATTTTTATTTATGCACAGTCCCTATCCCCTTCATCTCCCATCCATATGAAATGGGCTTTGCAAACATTACCACAATAAACCATTCATTTAGTCATTCATTCCCTCTCTCTCTCTCTCTCTCTCTCTCTCTCTCTCTCTCTCTCTCTCTCTCTCTCTCTCGCTCTCTCTCTCTCTCTCGCTCTCTCTCTCTCTGTCTCCTCCTCTCTCTCTCTCTTCCAGCTGGATAGAACTTAACAGAATAGAACGAATCAGATAGGCTGACAAAGACAAAAAAAGACAGGAGAAACAGAGACGAATTTCAAGTAGTCTAACGTTTAATTCAGTTTCTTCCCCCGTTTGAAATCTACGTCATCTTCCATTTGATCAACATAAACGCTGCCTTTCAGGTGAGAGAACAAACTGGAAATCTGTTTAAACAGATTTTTTTTTTACTATTATTATTTTTTGTCCTCATATCCCAAAGGAAAGGAACGTTATGTGATTGGCAGTGGCAAACCCCTGCATTCTCCCTCTTTCAAGCTGCAGTTGACCACGCTGGCCTTTAGGAAGGTTGCACACGTTCTGATCAGAAATCCCTCACTTTTGTGATATAAATAATACACAGGAGATTCAATGCATTTTCCCTTTATTTTTGAGGGCATGGATTAGTGTCGCTGGTAAATCAAATGTAGTACGTAGTTACGTATCAATGATAACAATGTTTACGTCCTTTGAAAGCTGGAGCTTTTAACTATTCATGCGAAAGCAAGAATAGTTGGTTCAGTGAACAGAAAACCATAACACTGACTTCACCTAAATAATAAAGAGGCTTTAACATTTGAAAACATTTCATACTTGAAATAAACAGACGAAATCGTCCAGTGCTTTAAAGAGTGCTTCACCAAAATATAACGATCGCTAGCCAGAAAAAATATGCTTGAAGTTTGTGTTTGTTTAAATGTCGCATTTTGGGATGTTGATAACAGCTGTAGGTCCATTTTGAAATAATACTGTCAAGCAGTTGCTTCTTGTTCATATTTTTTCTAATGTGGAGTTCTGGCCAACTTTTGCTTGAATCTCACTATCGACTGCTGCCCAGCAAAAGCTGTGGTATGCCTGCATGGTAAATCCTGGTCTTTCAGCAGACACGAGGGAAACATCACGGAGTTACCTGAAAACGAGGCAGCCCTCGTCAACTGCATTGATGGCCTTTTCATGCTTATGTTTCTTTATACACTTATGTTGTGCATTAAATGGACGAGAGGAACTCTCCTACACGTACATGGTAAGACTATAGTTTAGGACTGTGAGACTATAATTTATGACTGAGAGTGCTGTTTAGGACTGAGACTTGTCATAAGATGGAATCTTTGAACTCCCTGTGTTACAGACAGAGAGGAATTGTCGCTGTACCGTGATAGATTTCCCCTTCGATGGACTGCCGGACTTTGCTGGACATCTGAAATGTTTCACGTGGAAACCCATGATTGTGGCTGTAAGTACCTGTAGCTAGGCTTGGGACTTTGGTATCCTTAACCTAGACCTTGGCTGCTTCCGCACCAAGCGATGCGTCAGGCAGTCAAAGCACTCCAGTGTGTACTGTCCTTCGCCAGTCTTACATAGTTTTTGCTTGGGTTTCCAGCCATGTGGGCATTCAAGGCAACAAGGTGGTTGGTTGATCAACTTGCTAAGAGTGCCACAGGAAAAGAGTTGAGCAGATTGTCTACCCCTCCTACTGGTCTGAAACCCAAAACCCAAGCTTCCATCAATGAACTCTTGAAAGATGAATGGACTTGCAGATAGATAACTATTTAAAGTCTGTTCAAACCTGAAGAGTTTTTACCATGTTCTCGAGGCAGCCATAAAGAAGAAATAATCTTGTGTCGTTTGCATACGGGCCACTCCTTTTATACCCATTCTTATCTTTTAAAAAGTGAAGAAGCTCTGTAATGAATTCCATGTCATGTACCAAGCACAGTGAAACATATTCTTTTAGAGTATTGGGACTTGCATGATGTCAGACATAAATATTTTACAGCAGACTCCATGAAAACCTTGTTCAGAGATGTCCCACCTGATGTGATCTTTGAATTTCTGAAAGATCTTAACCTTTTTCATCTGATCTGAGATTTTACAGAAGAAAGATTTTTAACAAAATTTCAGGTGTGTTTTTTAGAACGTGTGTTTTAAAGGGTTGTGTGAATGAGGGTTTTTTGCCCCAATGACTTGTGAGTTGACGTCAACATGGTGACAGCTCTGATATGGCCCTTTACGGTCAGCTGGGCTATAAGCAGCATTAAATTACTGCTGCCATCCCTCAAAGTCCTGCCAGCTACATGAATGTAACTGTCCACTCTTTGCTGCTAACTCATCTTGGGTCCCCTCCTCTTTCCCTTGCCTGCTGGGACCCACTTGATGGCCTGGTTTGCACGTCTTGTTCTGGGGAGCCTCCACACACGGCCCAGCCAGTAGAGGCACTGCCTGCAGGTAGTAGTTTCAAAACGAGGTGACTGAGGGCGGAAAATGAAGCCATTTTTTTTTAAAAGAGAGGGTGTTAGTTCCGCCAGACGATACAGACAAACAGATTAAGGACAAAATGCAATGCATTTCGACCTCTTGGGTCTTCTTCAGGCAAAAACAAACAACATTTAGGACAATGAAAACGAAGAACGAGCAACCACTTATCTGCAGGTAGTAGTTGATGTAGAAAATTGTTGGCATCAGCCTTCTATCTCTTAATTTGATACAAAACTAGTCCACTTGATGCCCAGGATTTTTCAAGGGCATTTCGTGTCAGACGCCTCCACTTTTCTGTCCTGGATGGTTCCGAGTTGGTATCACTGGCTGATAAATTCTCTCGCTCACAATTTCTCTCGTTTATTGCCTCATCCTACACTCACTCGCTCCCCCAGTCAATCAATGGGTCAATTAACTGTATTTCCAGTTCAAACTCGACACATCCAACCCACCTCGACCTTCACAAACTTTAAACTAGTACCCAGAAACCAGCTGCAATGGTGTACTGGCTAACGTCATGCGTTATGGGATCAGGGGGCAGGGGGGAGTGGGGAGGGTCGTGGGCACAAGTACACTCAGAAGCATTTAGTTGTTGATTTTGTTTCCCTGACATGTGGGAGCTATATGATCCAATGGGAAGACAGGAACACTTAAGTTGACAGTAATCCACTTCACAGGTGCGCGGTCACACTGGTGGGGGTGTACCACTTGTGGTAGTGGAGGGGGTGGACGTTGGCCGTCTGTCCTTTGTTCCCCACGAGCCAAGGCGGACCATAAGAGGGAAGGGCGGCATCACATGTTGGATTGCACTTTTCAGTCCGTGAAATTCGGGACGTTTGCTCATAGTGGTTGTGCCACTGACTGATCTGTGTGGCCTGTCTGTGAGAGTGCTCAGGGGATTCAGTACAGGGGTAGGATATTGTATTTACACACTTTGAGCGTGTTTCTTGACTCTATGTACTAGATATATATGTATGCATTCTCTCTCTCTCTCTCTCTCTCTCTCTCTCTCTCTCTCTCTCTCTCTCTCTCCTGTGTGTGTTTAGATAGATAGATATTGTTGAATATTTAGATCTATGAGGATATCTACCATAGATTGCTCCTGGACAGTGTTGTAAGTTCTAATCCATAATCAATCACATTGAGTACAACAGCGTGACACAGTCAGTAGAGATGGTGCTGTTCAGTGCCTTTAGCTACCATTGTTTTCATGGCAGACAGGCCCTTTTTGTGTTTAAGAACAATATTCTAAACATGCTTTCTAAAGGTCAACATTCTGTGAAAGCCTATACCCAAACAACATAGGTTGTCACTTGTTTCAACTGATATTCTACAGGAAGAAATTGGTGAGAGTAATTGTCCTGATGTCTTCTTGTTGAGAGTGCAGACCTGTATCTGGGCTTTTGTAGGGTTGATGGACGATCCAGTTTCTTGACACCACACAGGAACGTTTTTCAGCTCCTGCTGAAATGCTTTCATTCTTTCTTGAACATTCTTTAATGCTTTGTGGATCAGACCATCGTCTGCTAGTGCCATCACTCGAGCAATTCCGTTTTTACTGACGCTTGTAACGCCTTTAGTATAAACATTGTATAAACCAGGGGAAACAGGAGAACCTTGAGGTAATCCCATAAGCAGTTTATGAGTTCAGACGTCCAGGCTTCAGATTGCAGAAAGACGGTTCGCTCCTGAAGTGCTGCTGCAATCCATCGTGTAAATGTCTTGCTGACTTCATAGTCAAGGAGTGGCTCCATGAGAATCGAGAACTGGAGTTTGTTGTATGCATCCTCCAGGTCTATTGCAAATGCCAGTTTTTCTTCCTTTCTTTAAAATCCTTCTTTTCCTTCATTGGCAAAAGCGGTCGCATTTCCCCATGTATTTTTACCTGCTCTACAGCCTCCTTGATCGAGTGGGAAGAATTTTCGACTTTCAACCTTTCTTGTGAATTTCCTAGCTGTGATTAGTTCCCTGAGCTTTCCTACTATATTCTGCACAGTAAGTATGAAGTAGTCATTTAGTCAATGATGATTTTTCCTGCTTTTGTTAAAGCTTTCATGTAACTGTGCATCTAGTCTTCTAGGACACAGGCTTTGTCGAAAATGTCCCAGCAGAAATGAAAAAATGGGTTCTGTCCTCTTCTGAGAGCTGTTTGATACCTGGATACAGCTGTGGTGTAGTACATATGGATTAGTGTGCACAACGTGACGCCACCCTTACTGAAACTGAAACTTATGGATCCATCCTGGAGAATACTCCTCAGATTATCTGACCCACACCTCTGATGTATGTATGTCTGGAGAGTAGCGGACGCCCAGAAATATCATGAAAGGAACCGTATAGTACAATCCTTTTTTGTAGTGACAGAGAAGAATGGATCGCTAGAGCATGATCTTCATCATCCACATCCTCATCCTCAAATGTTGTGGCCCTTCAAGTCCTGCCTTCTTGGTGACCTCAGTACATGTTTCCTCTCCATGTCTTGCTTGTCTGCATCAAATTAGTCAGTAATGACAAGTCTGCGGAGGCTGTCATTGGTGCATTCAGGTGTGGGCGCGGGGGGGGGGTGGGGGGGGGGGTGGAGGGGGGGCTCATTTACGTTAGCTTCACAGCTAAGCCAAATTCTATTGTCATTAGGGGATCTATTAGACGATGTACTGCGTTTGTTGGATCAAACTAGGCATTTCTGAACACCACTAAAGTGCCTCAGCAAAGTGTCTCTTCTGGAGGCTTGCCTCATGATGACCCAATATTGAGAACTCCCACCAGACTCTTGATAGTCAGGCTGTGAAAGGATACAGCTTTGTACAAGCCGGGGTGGGTGGGTGGGTGGGTGGGTGGGTGGAAGGATGGGGACTGGGTGTGGAGGTGAGATGTTATTAGCGACATGGGAGTAACGTCACTGAAAAGTGCAAGGAAAATTAGAGACCAGGAAAAAGAAAACGGTCAGATATGTTGAAAACAGGTGAAATAGGTGAAAGAGTTACCCCCGTTCTGGATCAATTTTTAGACACAAAAGTCCACACTATAATGCGAATGTTTCTTATCATCATTATTAGCAGCAGCAGCAACAGTAGCAGCAGCATCTTCATCATCAGCATCAGCATAATCAGCATCATCAGTAGTAATAGTAGTAGTAATAGTAATAGTTGTAGCAGCAGCAGCAGCAGCAGCAGCAACAGTAGTAGTAGTAGTGGTAGCGGCGGCAAAAGCAGCAAAAACAGTAGTACAGTTGTGGTGATGGTAGTAGTGATAGCAGTAGCAGTAGCAGTTGTCTTAGCAGCAGTAGAGTTAGTAGTAACAGCAACAGCAGTAAGCAGCACAGCACTGACTGGCAGTGTTTTTGTGTCCTCGGAGGCAGTCTTTGCTGGAGAAAGCGGAGTACCTGGTGTGGATGGACACCTCCATACGATGGAAAAACTCCACCCCCCTAGCCGACATGTTCAGCCGAGTCCGAGCCAGCAGCTACCTGGCCAGATCCAACGGAGTATCGATTAGTGTCCGCACTCAGGAGTCCACGGCTCGGTTCTTCGGTGACCACCTGTGCCAGTACACGTCATTCACCCAAACATCAGCAGGATTCGGGTTCTATTACAACGACAGGTAAGGGCTATTGAGGGGGAAAACAGGGATGGAATATGGGGGGGACGAACTTGCTGCAGGAAGGTGAATAAGAAACAACATGAACAAGATGTAAAACGCTTCCCGCTATCTCTTCTTAAATTCTTTTTTAAAGAAACCGACAGATTTTGTTTTTTCAAGAATGTCAGTGTTTTGTGTTTGACGATAATCATTTGTCACACTGGATGCAGTGTGTGTGTGTGTGTGTGTGTGTGAGAGAGAGAGAGAGAGAGAGACAGAGAGAGAGAGAGAGAGAGAGGGAGAGAGAGAGAGAGAGAGACGAACAGACAGATGGAGAGAGACAGACAGACAGCGAGAGAGAGAGAAACTCCCACCTCCGCCATGCACCTCGTCATACTCTCTAAGCAAGTCGTGATTCTAGAAAAAGCACTTGCAGCATGGACGAACTTTTCAACCCCCTCCACCCCACCCCACCCCCTAAAAAAGTTGACATATTAGGAAGGAATGCAATATTTATGTGCAGTAATATACATATGCATGTGCAAGAGAGAAAGTTAAACAAAGACAGAAGACAGTAACGGTAGAGAGAGAGAGAGAGAGAGAGAGAGAGAGAGAGAGAGTGTTGTGTGTGTGTGTGTGTGTGTGTGTGTGTGTGTGTGTGTGTGTGTGTTCTGCACGCGTGCGTTGTGTGTGTGAGTGAATGTGTGCGTCTGCGTGTGTGTGTGTGTGTGTGTGTGTGTGTGTGTGTGTGTGTGTGTGTGTGTGTGTGTGTGTGTGTGTACGTGTGTGTGTGTGTGTGGTGCGTCTGTGTCTGTGTCTGTGTCTGTGTGTGTGTTGTGTGTCTGTGTATGTGTGTCTGTGTGTGTATATATATATATATATATAATATATATATATATATATATATATATAATGAATACTTATATAGCGCCTATTCTCGGCTAGAGACCAAGCTCTAAGCGCTTTACAATCAACACTCGCTTACACAACGGGCTGCCTACCTGGGTAGTGCCGAATGAAGAGCTGCCAGCTGGCGCTTCATTCAGTCGTTTCCCGTGTCATCCAGTCAATATCGTTCAATATCGTTCACTCAGTTTCTTTACTTCCTTCATTCTTTCCATTTCTTACGCAGGGTGCATGCTGTGTGTAACGTGTCATCCATACCAACGGCCAAACTGGCCTACTCTTCCGAAAGTTGGTGATGGGATTTTACGTGTGTACAAGATATGCGTGCGTTCACACACGGAACCTCGGTTTATAGTCTCATTCGAAGGACTGTATGGGAAATGGAGTCAGAACTAATGTTAACTCCGAGGGAAAAATCCCCTGTACCGAAACGCCCCGGCGGAGATTCGAACCCGCAACCCCAGGATCACCAAGATTACGAGTCAGGCGCTCTACCAACTGAGCTATTCCATATATAAATGGCAAATTCTGTCTCTGTGTGTGCGTGTGTGTGTGTGTGTGTGTGTGTCTGTGTACGCTATAGACTCAAAAACGGCTCAACCGATTGTCATGAAATTTGGCAGGTACGTCCGTTGTGACCCGAGGATGGTTTTGGGCTAATCTCTAAAAAAATAAAACCGTTAAAAACCGTTAAAAAGCTGTTATAACGGTTTCAAAGTCATCTTTTTCCTCTGCTTTTCTTCAACTAGCCGTTGTGACATTGCACAGGTACAGGACTACTTCTCTAAAATTAGAACCGTTATTTGGCAGTTAAAAAACGTTATTTATAACAGTTAAAAACCGTTAAAAACACCAAACCCTATAAAAGAAACTGTTTAAAACCCGATCTTCTTGAAATTTAGCAGGTACGTCTGTTGTGACCCGAGGATGGTTTTGGGCTAATCTCTAAAAAAATAAAACCGTTAAAAACCGTTAAAAAACTGTTATAACGGTTTCAAAGACATCTTTTTCCTCTGCTTTTCATCAAATGGCCATTGTGACATTGCACAGGTACGGGGCTACTTCTCGAAAATTAGAACCGTTATTTGGCAGTTAAGAAACGTTATTTATAACAGTTAAAAACCGTTAAAAACACCAAACCCTATGAAAACTGTTTAAAACCCGATCTTCTGAGGTTGGCGGCCACGAGAGTCATCGGATCGCCACCAAACTTGACATAAGCCTACAGGAACATCCAGCGGGTAACATAGGGTCATTAGATAGTCATTATGACCATTAAATTTGACCGTTAAAAACCGTTATTTTCAAAATTTAGGCTGTTCTTGATGAAATTCGGTATACATGTGCAGTTTTAAATGCCGAAAAATGATATACAACTTTTACGAACCGAAATTTACAATTGACCGTTAAAAACCGTTATTTTATAAATTTAGAGTATTCTTGAAGAAATTCGATATACATGTGCAGTTTTGAACGCTAAACAATGATATACAATTTTCAAGATCCGAAACTTAACATTGACCGTTAAAAACCGTTATTTTCTGAATTTCGAAATTTTCACCCTTCTTGATAACATTCCGTATGCACGTACAGTTTTAAGCGCTGAACAATGTTATGTAAATTTTACGAACCAAAACTTAACATTGACCGTTAAAAACCGTTAAAAAAACTGTTATAACGGTTTCAAAGACATCCTTTTTCCTCTGCTTTTCTACAAATAGCCGTTGTGACATTGCACAGGTACAGGACTACTTCTCTAAAATTAGAACCGTTATTTGGCAGTTAAAAAACGTTATTTATAACAGTTAAAAACCGTTAAAAACACCAAACCCTATAAAAGAAACTGTTTAAAACCCGATCTTCTTGAAATTTAGCAGGTACGTCTGTTGTGACCCGAGGATGGTTTTGGGCTAATCTCTAAAAAAATAAAACCGTTAAAAACCGTTAAAAAAAACTGTTATAACGGTTTCAAAGACATCTTTTTCCTCTGCTTTTCATCAAATGGCCATTGTGACATTGCACAGGTACGGGGCTACTTCTCGAAAATTAGAACCGTTATTTGGCAGTTAAGAAACGTTATTTATAACAGTTAAAAACCGTTAAAAACACCAAACCCCATAAAAACTGTTTAAAACCCGATCTTCTGAGGTTGGCGGCCACGAGAGTTATCGGATCGCCACCAAACTTGACATAAGCCTGCAGGAACATCCAGCGGGTAACATAGGGTCATTAGATAGTCACTATGACCATTAAATTTGACCGTTAAAAACCGTTATTTTCAAAATTTAGGTTGTTCTTGATGAAATTCGGTATACATGTGCAGTTTTAAATGCCGAAAAATGATATACAACTTTTACGAACCGAAATTTAAAACTGACCGTTAAAAACCGTTATTTTATAAATTTAGAGTATTCTTGAAGAAATTCGATATACATGTGCAGTTTAGACGCTAAACAATGATGTACAATTTTCAAGATCCGAAACTTAACATTGACCGTTAAAAACCGTTATTTTCTGAATTTCGAAATTTTCACCCTTCTTGATAACATTCCGTATGCACGTACAGTTTTAAGCGCTGAACAATGTTATGCAAATTTTACGAACCAAAACTTAACATTGACCGTTAAAAACCGTTATTTTCTAAATTTACACCGCTATTGATAAAATACGGTATGCGTATGTCCAGTAACGGTAAGTAATTTTGCAACATGGATGGGACAGGGTAGGGGGATGAAAAGGGAGGAATGAGAGGGGCCAGAAAAATGATTGTACAGTGCAAAGCCTGATACAGTATTTTTTCATTGGACACAGACCCGTTGAAATAAACTACTTCTGCACAAAGTCTATTCCTACAAAATTAAGGGCAATCAGAAGAATGGGAATGGGAACAGTGAGTGCAAGCGGAAAATCGAGCGAGAAAAGCATCTCGACGTGCTAGGGAAGATCCAGACGAAACGGGCCAGAGGCAGGCGGAAAACAATAGAATGTATAAGAGAGAGAGAGAGAGAGAGAGAGAGAGAGAGAGAGAGGGAGACAGAATGTGTATTTGTGTGGGGGGAGGGGGTGGGAAGATGTTGGGGGGGGGGGGGTGATTGATTGTAAATCAAAACAATTAATACATGTTTGCCGTCACGTGAGTATCGCAAAGAATGTTCATATCCCGGGCAACGCGGGGTGCCCCTGCTAGTATATATATATATATATATATATATATATATATATATATATATATTGTGTGTGTGTGTGTGTGTGTGTGTGTGTGTGTGTCTGTGTAAGTATGTATGTATACGTTTGTGGGTGTGCATGCGTGTATGTATGTGTGTGTGTGTGACGCAGGATCATGAGGGAAGCCATCCTACCGCTGTGGCTGTCCTGTGCCTTCACCCCTGGCTGCATGTGCGTGAAGAACCACAGAAGACTCCTCAGCTGTAGACGTGTCAACCATACCTACGGCTCCTGCCACCACTTCGACCAGTCCAGCATCAGCATGATCCTGGCCAAGCTCTTCCTGGACAACAGGCCCATGGTCTACATGCCCAGAGATACCGTGAGGACAGCCAGGGGTGATGTAATGGACTGGTTTGAGTCTGAGTCCGCCTAATCTGGCGGACCGTGAGTCTGGGCTTGATTGACGTCTGTCCATGTTACTTCATCACCTCGCGTGTCTTGTCATGATTCAGCTTGCACAAGGGTTGGCGTATTGCACCACGTGACTGAGAGAGATCATGTTGATGATACAGCCCAGACGACCATCACGTGACTGTCACGATCCGCCATGTACAGGCTGGTTTATCACATCACGTGACTTTGTCATGATCCACCCTGTGCAGGTTGGTTTATTACATTACGTGACTGTCACGAACCGCCATGTACAGGTTACTTTATCACATCACGTGACTTTGTCATGATCCACCCTGTGCAGGTTGGTTTATTACATCACGTGACTGTCACAACCCACCCTGTACAGGTTGGTTTATCACATCACGTGACTGTCACGACCCACTCTGTACAGGTTGGTTTATCACATCACGTGACTGTCACGACCCACCCTGTACAGGTTGGTTTATCACATTATGTGACTATGACTTAGTCTGACAGTTTGTACATGTAGCTAAAGAAAACAGGTGTGGTTTTGTGGTGCTACAAGCTTGTCGCGATTGTGAAAGAATGAATGAATGTGCGTGTGTGTGTGTGTGTGTGTGTGTGTGTGTGTGTGTGTGTGTGTGTGTGTGTGTGTGTGTGTAACAATAACAATAACAATAATGTTTAATCGGTCTTTTCTGGCCAACTGGCCTATACAGACAGGAGAAATGGTCATTCAAAATTGTATACATGGTGAGTAGCAAAACATTTAAATCAAGACGTAGTTTGACAGTTCCACAAATATAGGTCGCAACTCTAAAGGCTAATTTTCCACTGAGATTTGTGAATAGCAATTGTACTTTTAGAGTTCATGGAAGCGGTAGTAATACAGAGGGATATGTCGTTTACGGAGTGCAGCATACCTTGGGCACACAAGCAAAAAATGAACAAGGTCTTCAACACAGTTCAAATCACAGACTTCACAAATTGAATTTGACAAACATTTGCCATAACGTGGGATTCCATTTAGTTGGAGTCGATCTGATTTAACCAGACAAAGAACACGACGGTGCTCATGATTTTCTAACTGGCTTATGTAGGTGGCCCTTAAGATTTCTCGTTGGTATAAGATGTAGTCTCCTTCTGTTACAACTGATTCATGCCAGCACTGACGGAAATTATCCTCTAATCTTTCTTGGAATACTTTCAGAAAGTAGCTAGGATTTCCAGCATCTTGCATCACCCACACATGGCCAGATCCAAATTTACACAAAATAGGTCTAACTCGAGTAGCCCAGTTCTGTCTGCCATTATTATCATGCATAAACAACATATTGTAACACTGACGAGGGTCGCGGTCATGTGATAATACAAGAAGTCTGCACCAGTACCTGATAAGCTGTACATAGGCATCAATATATAAAGGAAATCTACCACACTCACCCAAAGCAATATTATTTTTTGCATCTCTCCCAACACTCAAAACCATTTTACATATTTTCGTTTGCACCTTTTTAATTTCTTCAAAGTGTTGGAAACCCCAAATTTCTGAGCCATATAAACAGATTGGCTTGATTTTCACATCAAAAATCTTAAAAACAGTATGAACTGGCATGTTCTTTAGTTTGAAATATAACTTCTTAATTCCTGCAAGCGCTCTAAGTGCCTTCCCAGAAAGATTACTTACACATTTTGACCAGTTCAATGTAGCAGAAAATATCACTCCCAAATAGTTGTACATGGGTTCCACTTTGATTTGTTTACCAGCATAAAACCATACCTCAGATCTTTTCAAAAAAACACCGTTCTTAAAGACAACTACTTTCGTTTTTCCATATTCACCTTTAGTCCAAATTTGCGACAGAAAAGATCCAAACAGTCAATTTTCTTCTGGAGGTTAGTCACAGAGTCAGAAACCAAGGCAATGTCATCTGCATACATCAATAAGAGAATGCCAGTTTGATCTGAAAACACATCAATCCCCCTTGTGTTACCAGTAACTAGTGTATTTTGCAGTTCAGATATAAACAATGAAAACAGCAAAGGGCTGAGAATGCAGCCTTGCCTTACCCCTGACAAACACTAGAAATACTCTGTAATGCTATTTCCGAATCTAACTGCCGCCATAACTTGCTTGTACATATTTGTGAGTGTTTGACACATTTTTCCATGAATTCCTTTTTGAAGTAGAATATACAGCAAATTTGCTCTATCAGTACTATCAAACGCCTTGGAAAAGTCAACGAAAAGAGTGTAGAAGCGGCCGCTCTTTTTAGTAAGATATTTCTGAATTAATGATTGCAGAGAGAATATATTGTCAGTTGTACTGTATCCCTTTCTAAATCCTGCTTGAGCTTCTGGTATATTACTTGTCTTTTCAAAAAAGCATATAACCTCTTATTCAAAATGCTGCTATACAATTTGCCAGTAACATTTAACAGTGAAGTTCCTCTATAGTTTCCGGCTTTTTTGTGGTCACCCTTCTTGTGCAGTGGAAAAATCAACTCCTTTGTCCAACTTTCTGGATATTGCCCACTGTCAAAGACTCTATTGAACAAAACATGTAAAAACTTTACCAGAACATTGTTTAAAACATGGAACACATCAGGCCGTACACCATCGGGTCCAGGAGCCTTACCTTTCTTCATAGCCTTTATTGCCTGGCGGATTTCATCTTCTGTGGTCGGCTTATCAAGATCATCCTGTGCAGCCTGACACTGGTCACAGTCATCAGGAGTATGGCTTTCTAAAACCTGATTAACGTCATTCTGAAAATCAGAGTCAACAACCGTGTTATCAGTGTTCAAAAGGTCACGAAAATAATGAAACCATGTGCATGCATCAATTATGTTTGCGCGGGTTGCTTTAGCACCTGTGAGAAATCTAACCTTTTGCCATAATGACCTCGAGTTTTTTTCAGAGCAAACATCATTTAACTCCTTCAAAATTTCGTTGTTCTCTTTTTCTTGCTTTTGTTTGCATAAGGTTTTGAATTCTTTTTTCAAGTAAATAAAATGATTCAAATCTTGTTTGTTGGAGGATCGCCACAGTCTCAGCTGCCTATACTTTTCAGCTTTTGCTTGTTCGCAATCTTCGTCCCACCACGAGGGTTGTGTTCGTGAATTTTGTTTGAGTTGGTTTTGCTTGCCCTTTTCAGCTGCTCGCTGAAGTAAATCAACAAGATAGTCTGACCCTGCATCAGTGCTTCTTTCCATAGCAGAAAGAAAGTGTTCATATTCTACATACTGATTTTGTCGTATATATTCAAAAGAAGAATCGGTCCAAAAGAAAGTAGACAATTCCTCTATGTGAATTTCTTCAGTGTCATTTAGGTCATTATCCTTAGCCCCACCGGTACCGGAAAATATAGTTACAATTGGAAAGTGGTCTGATTCCGACCTGTCTAAAACCTTGAAATCAACTAACAAATCAAACACTCATTCCATGATTAGCAATGCATGTAATTTCACCATCCCGATCCCCCTCTGTTCGTCCATTGACAAAAAACAAGTTATTTTCTTTCAGAAATTCAATAAGTCTTAATCCAAAATTGTTAGTACTCTTATCTTTCGATTTGCGTGTTGACTGCACAGTATCACACAATAAGTCACGGAGTTCAACCAAAGGCGCAGCATGTCTATCTTCATCACAAAACTCAGTGTCTGGAAGCTCTGCTGTTCGCGCACTGAAATCACCACATAATAATAAATGAGAATTTGGGTAGGACAGCATCAAATCACAAATATTACTGTCCAATTTCTCAAAGCCTTCAAAAGGGCTTTCTTCATATATAACAGAATATTCTGCAGCAACATAATTAAAAGCAGCGATAACATCAAATGAGTATTCGAATATTGGTTTTTCAAATTTAATGAACACACAGTCTTCAACATTCCTTAATAGTCGTTCCACATTGTTTGCAATAGACTTATGTATGCATACAACAACCCCACCTTTTTTAAAATTTGCACGCGTGGATAAGAAAACAGAATGGTCTGGAAAGGCGTTTTTCTATGTCACTCTGTTTACATGCCCAAACCTCTGAAAAAGAGAAAATCTTGAAACTTGAACAGAACATTTTAAAGGAAGCACTTCGTAACTTTTGAGAGAGACCCTGAACATTCCATGCCATAATATGAAACTCAGACATCTGTTTACTTTCTAACCTGGGTTGAGTGAACAAAGATGTGTAACTGTCCCTCGTAGTATTACGCGATGCCACAGACTGCTGTGTGTCAAAATCAATGCATTCTGTATCCTTATCTAGACTTGCTAAGCGCTCCGTCACACTGTTTGTGTTCACTGATTCACACATGTAATGTTGATCATCACCGTTAGTTGGGGGGGGGGGGGGGGGGGGGTACAATCGGAAATCCTCCCCTTTAGGAACACTGAGAGAAAGCCGGCTAGCCCGTCATTTGTTTACAGCTTTTTCTTGGAGTTGTTGTGTTTCTGGGTCATAGATGTAGTGCTTACCTTCTGTGACAAGGGAATCGAAACGCAGAAAGGCCCTCTTGTTTGCAGATTTGGCTTCTCTTAGAAAAGGGAGTAGCTGGCGCCGCTTTTCTCGCACCTTCAGTGTGAAGTCTTCTGACACAGATATGTTCGTTCCTTTCAGCTTCCTGCATTCAGACAGCACCTTCTCCTTGTCCTTGAATTTCTCGAAGCGAACGATGATGGGCGTGGGCTTCTCCCACCCTTCAGGCGGTGCGCGCGTTCCATGGGGACATCCTCCTGGATGCCTATCTTCTCCTTCAGCACTTTCTTCACCTTCCCTTCACAGTCTGCACACGTCTCCGTTCCTCGGTCACCAGTTGGGATGCCGTAGAAAATAAGATTTTTCCGTCGTCCCCTACTCTCTTGATCTTTAAGTTTTCCTTCCAGATTTGTCACTCTTTCTTTTAGATCTTCATTTTCTCTGCGGACTTCATCAATTTCTGTTTCCATTTCGTTCAGCTTTGAATCAAAGGTAGTCATCTTTTCTTCAATGTTTGTAATCTTTCTGTCCATACTTGTCAGCATATTCATGACATCGGCCAAAGATACTTCACCTGCAGTGTTGTCACTTGCAGAATTGAGGGGTTTTCTTGCAGGAGAATGCAGTGTTGACTGTTTTTTGGGAGGACCAGGATGAGGTTCAATGTCCCCACATTGAAGCAGGGATGCCGTGAGAAACACCAGCACAAACACCGTTGACAAACTTCTCACTCGTATCTCTCGACAAAGTCGCCTTGCTGCAGCTCTCTCCTTGGCCCGTTTCCACATAAAAGCCTGAAAAGTCCAGTAAAACTGGCCACAGGAAGCTCGGAAACATACCGACGAAGTCGGCATGTTGACAGGAATCCAATTGTCAATGTAAGTATTGTTTAAGAAACACTGTTAATCGCTAATTAACAAAAACGCCGGACAAATTTGCAGTGTAGCCAAAACACGTCTGCCTGCTAGCGCTGATCACAACTCACTCCGTGTGTGTGTGTGTGTGTGTGTGTGGTGTGTGTGTGTGTGTGTGTGTGTGTGTGTGAGATAGAGAGAGAGAGAGAGTGAGAGAGAGAGAGAGACAGGCAGACAGACAGACAGACAGACAGACAGAGACAGAGGGATGCGTAGGGGGCGTTTTGTGAGTCGCTCCTCTCCAACAGAAATGCTGTCAAATATCTCCTTGGCAGAGATGCTCTATTCTTTCTCCTCTCGTGTGGTTTGTGTCTGTTGGTAAACTTTACTCAACACACGCCTCTCCTTACGTATATGAGCCTCCGGTGCTCACATGGACATCTGCATACACCACACACAAGCACACATCACAGAAACAATCAGTGAACCAAAAATGCACCTACTAGTGCACTCTCTCTCTCTCTCTCTCTCTCTCTCTCTCTCTCTCTCTCTCTCTCTCTCAAATGTCTTCATTGCCTAGTCTGATATATTGTTTATTGCACGTCCGTCAAAATATTGATTGTAATGGTTGTTAATTGTTTCATTATTTTCATTACATTGTATATTTCTGGTTTCTACGTATGCATTGCTTCGCGTTTCTCCTTTCTTCATTATTGTTATTGATATTTATGCTTTTTGTCAGGGCAGGATGAAAAAAAGCTGTAAAGATTATTCTTCAACCCTACACACACACACACACACACACACACACACACACACACACACACACACACACAGCAAGCACGATTCCATGGTCCACCAAGAAACGAAAATACAATGCACAACCCACCAAACGTGAGCACTATCTGAACAAGACCAAAGGTCATGCTAGAGAAGATACCTCTTCA